>JAMKCH010055855.1:0-123785 GCA_023653785.1 Ophioderma brevispina
ATGCATTTATTGAGACACTATTGTAATGATATAGTGGAATAAGGGAACAGATACCTTGTTTCCTATGTCAATAGGACTCTAATCTATCCCTTAACATAATCATGATGAATACGTGGTGCTATATCATTTGGTCTCATAAATAAATACCTCCTAGAGAGTGAGAGACATGTACATTTACAAACATTTTTTTCTTCTACTGACAAATTTGATGATTTTTTATCGGAATAGCAATCTAGATGTAGAAATGTAGGCATTGTAATATTGTGTCTCTGCTGGTAAGCCCCAGATTCTGCGAATGAAAATGAACAGCAGCTTTGATTGGTCTGCATCAAATAGCAAGGTCTACTCTGTTGACAAAGCATATTACCCTGGTAATATAAAATGGGTGTCGTGCAGATTTAATGCAAGATTTGTAGGCATCATTACATTACACCCTTCACACCTACTATTTAACATGTGCTTATTCTATTTATGTCATTAACAGAATAAGCACAGATAATAGAGTAGGTGTGAAGGGGCTACTGTATTAATGGTGATGTTCAGTGTATACTAATGTATAATGTACAATGGATGCTTACATGGGGGGTGTGAAACTAGAGACCAGTTCAATTTTAATTAAATTTTTTGTGATGGTGGTGTACTCAAGAAGCCGCGAATGTATACTCCACTATCGCTTCAATCATCATCTCGCGATGCTGCGATGAAATTTAACATCTCAATACCGCGCGATAAAAATCATGTATACTCCGAGCGACAAAAGTCTCATCTCGCGTAAGTTGTTGCTGTATTGTTTTATTGACAACTAATTGTTGCAAGTTGGCATTTTTCATAACAATTTAGAGAATTATATACATACACGTTCCGTATTTTGACGATATAGCTCTGGGATTTCCCGAATGAGATCCAGCAAACTAGATTAGACGAGCGATATTATTTATGATACTAGTCACAGTTATATTAAACATTTGTTATCCATGCTGTTGATATTGGGCCAATATGCATTTTGAATTCTTGGCAAATAATGTAGGCCTACATGTTCTGGACTATTTTTTTGATTGTTTTACCATTTAAGTTCGCAACATCTTCAAGGATTTTGCCTGACTTTTATCATTGTTAAATTGACCCGTTTGATTGATACCAGTTAGTAGTACCTACATTTGTACACGGGGGTGGCCATACATGCAGCATGTAGGATGCGTCGCTCAGAGTAGGGAATCATCAGGTGGGTAAACAAAATAGTTCGCACTAACCGGCCAAACATTCTTTACTATATCCGTAAAACTCATCATAGGGCTCATATGGGATCATACTATTTTTTTCGCACTACACACCCATAGTAATATGGTCCATTTAATGGTGTAACTTCATTGTATGAGTATTTGTTGTTGATTATCAAGGCTGCTAGGAGATTTTTTAAGAGTCAGGTTGGCAGCTTGGTTTTAATGAGGTCATCGCCCGACCTTGGTTCCTAGAACAACCAATCAGAGAATTTTCGCGCCGCGATATCGCTGAGAGTTGAACAAAATTCAACTCTCCGCTAAGGCTCCAAATCCAATGCGCGCGATAGAATTCGTTCGCCGAGGCAATAAAAAATCGGGGTCAAGTTCCATCGCAGCCGCGATAAGATCGCGGACGCGAGTGGAGTATACCTCGGGCTTTAGTGTATTAACTTGAATTCACTTCATGAATAAAAAAAATATAGAAGTGATGTAACTCACTTTAGTGTTAATTTTTTTTTGCTTTAATGGAAAGAAACCATAACCATGATAACAATAACCAGAAATACCATGGGCAAAAAGCTGTTGGATTAACATTTTGTTTGTGTAGAATACTAATGCACAACAATATACTTTTTCCCTATGTGACGTCCATAAACTCACTGAGCTGAGGGTAGAAAATGCATGACGTCCATTGTGCGAGCACCATATGGGCAACGAAATCGCTGTCCCGGACAGCTCTTCCTCCGTGGCTTGTCCATCCCGGTCATGGTACTGGATGCACAACCAGGGGCCCCTGGTTGTCGAATCCCACCCAATATTGTATCTTCTTGATAAGCTTTATCCCTTACCACTTCCCTTCCTCTCGGGAATGTTGTTAGGTTAATGTACAACAAATGCCATCCCACACTGAATTAGCTATTATTTCACTGAAAATGTTCAACACCTCATCATGTTCAAGACTTAAAACAAAATGGCTTTCATTCAGGAAATTGTGATCAAATCGTCCCTCTAAAAAAAGTATCTTTCAATATCACTAAATTTAATGAAAGCACCATTAAGGAAGCCTCATTGTTTCTTCCTTAATTAGGAGGAAATTGCATCAATTGATATCAATTGACCCTTTAATAAGGTTTTGCTTAAATTTTAATCAAAAGGAAGCTCAAGATTCCGGCACCATGGCAAGTCATCCCAGCCCTATTGGCGTTCAACATGTTTTTCTCTTCGAAAGGATCACTCCGTCAAAGATCGGAATTGAAATTCTTGTTCCTTGCCAAGATAGAAACATCAATTATTCCCACCCTCATCAGGTGGTTATCAAGCCCCATTAATATGTCAGTGTATTGTTCCCCATGGAATCACGACTGTCCCATAGGCCCTGTAAAGGTAAGAATAGGTGGGTAAGGTAGACCATACACTTTGCCTCATTGCAATCACGAGATTAGTTCTTTAAAAATTAAGTTTCGGATTTCTGCAAGTCTCTCTGCTGATGGGTAATGATGTAAAACAGATTAAGAGTGGATTTGTAAAGCACCCTTGTCATCATGTTTAAATGTGTATGCAACACATATACATATATTTTATAATCCGTTTTTTCCTTTAAAAAGATCTGAGAGCAACCATGTGGAGGTACATTAGAGTCAATGCAATTTTTATTGATGCATAACAAATTGGCATGGTTAATGCACAGATGTATGAATTTTTAAATGATAATTGTGTGAATTAATGCTTTTGTCGGATTATCTTGTTACTGTCAGTTTCTAATTCTGTGATGTAGAGGGTCTAAATTGATTGGTTACTAAAAGGATATATTCATGTTTATCATGTCATGAGCCAATCAGAGATACTGTGGAAAAAAGTGGTATACCTCAGGGGATTAAACCAGAATTTCAGGTTGAACTGCAGTCTTTTGTCTGTTGCCAAGAATTGTGCTAAAAAAAAACTACCTTTGGAGAGTGATTTGTAAATCTCCTAGGATTCAAAACCGGTAAAAGCAAGCATTGTATATTCTACGGAATTAATTGACCATAACCACAAAAAAAATCTGAAAATGTTACTCTTTTGGATCATATAGTCATGAATTCCTAAGATTGACAAAATGGGATCTGGAAAGCCAGTTTTTTTTTTTGAAGAAATTTTTTCTAAAGATCTCTATATTTTTTGATAAATTAATACGTGCCTATTTTGAGATAGCGGATGCTAATAGAACATGGTGGGTTTGTCAACACAATGTTGTAAGTGACATGATCCTGGACAGGATAGGTTGGAAAAAATAGTCTTGGAAAACATTTGAATCAGATATAGATGTCAGAAGTAGAGGGGAGAGAAGAATGGAAGGAGAGAGAGAGAGATGGGGGAAGGAGGAAGAGAGAGATAGAGATGGAGAGATGTGATCGGGATACAGTCCGATAGATAATGAACGATTTTAAAGTTTTGAAAAAAACACAGTGTAAGGTAAAAGGGTTCTGTAATTAGGTGACCTCCAGCAACCGTGGTGGTAATTGATACTACACACCCCGTTTGGTCCAATTTGGTTTAAATGACGTATGGGTTTTTCCTTAGATACCTTCATCTTTTTCAATATTGTCAACAGCATTTTTGTTTACAGTACCGGTCTTAATGTTTTCATCCTTACAATTATGCAGGAATTGAGGAGTTCAAGTGTGTTGCAAAGTAGCTTTTTCTTGTAAGAGATAAGTATAGAGCTTGTATTTTTGTCCATCTTTCAATTACCATGTATTGATTGTGTGGAATAGTTCTCAGCTTACAAACAAATGGATTATGACCGGTGTGGAGCTTGAGGAGAATACATTAAAGGCTTTACTTAAATATCTCATAAAATCGGCTATCCTGTATTGAAATAATAATCTCAACTGCTGTTTTGCATCAAATGGATGGAAACCGCAATCCTATTTGTGAGGCTTTGTAATTTAGTCATTACTAGTCATTTAACTATACATTTTCTGATTTTGGTCAATTTCCAATTATTAAGAAGCCTTGTTTGCATGATTTAGAGCAAAGCAATCAATTTTCTGGGAGTTAAGCTTTCAAGGCACAGTTGTGGGGCTTTTTGCAAAAGTGGAAGTTGAAGTACAGATTGAATTTGGTTTTATACGGAGGCTTTGAAAAAATTGGTGTTTTTGAAGAAGTTTAAATTGTCACATTAGTCAAAATATCTAGGTTCCATATGTGTCTCCTGAGATTCTCCACTCTTAGCATTAGAGGGGATATCCTTTCATTTAAGTATATAAAATTGTTTCTCTTGTTTAGACTGTGCCTTCACCCCAAAACCCCCCCTAATATTTCAACCCATTTCGATGTGTAGAGCTAAACATTATTAGTCTTCCCGCAAGAAGAGTACTAAGTAACTTGTGTAAAATTAATAGTGGCTCTATCAATGATATGACCAAAATCATACATCAGAATGCTCAAAAACATAGAGAGGGAAGGAACAAATGCATTACGCACAAAATGTCCCTTGCTATAGGCCAGATTTACAACCCTTCCACAATATAGATTGAATATATACTACTAAGTATCAAGTCAAATTGCTTTTATCGTATGGCTTCTTTGCCAAAGTTGAACAGTGGCTTGAAAAATGTTGACATTGGGTTGAAAGAGATGCAACGTGCCCCAAGGATTGCTCATATAACTCAGGCCCCCATCACTTAGTCAATGACCTGAACTACTGACAACTAATCATAGCCTAGGAATTAAGAAATATGAGTACACAATTGTTGGAGTATTTTAATTCCTTAAATATGAAACTTGTTAAAGGGGATTTGCGTATCATGACACTCGTTTTAATCTATGATCCAACAGATATCTTTAAAACTAACATTTTCCAAAACATCAGTTAATATCAATTGGTGCAGTTTGGAAGTTAGGACAAATTGTAATTTCGATCTGTAAATTATACAAAATTTCAAATTCCATTGTAATAAAATATGCATGCAAGATTTGGCACACACATGCTTTATTTTGGCCAATGGTCTGATGATTAGTCTTAACCAATTTTTGGATAAGTCAGGGAAGGCAAGGGGTGATTAATGAAATTACCGAAGTCAAGAAGAATGTGGGTGCCTTGACTAATATCATGCCTAGTCTTGTATTGGACGCTGAATTCATCACATGCAAAGCAAGGGTGAATAATACTAGACGTCGAAGCATCAGCGATAGAGACTTAAAGAAAACATTTTTAATGTCTCAGGTGGTACCATTTGACCCAAAATATGCCACATGTACATTGTCTGAGTCTGCATCACATAGTTAAGCTGTTGTTTATTTATTCATAAATGTCATTTACCATCTAGGCCTGAACATATCACTGGAATGATTACTGTACAATAGGAGGTTGATAAAATGGGGTGTTGTGAAATTAATTGTGAATGTATGAACTGGTGATATACAGCAGTTAATCTCTCTATGTGACTGGACTTACTCCGGCATGGGTTTAGAGTCTCAGTTTGTAAAATGAGTGTTGTTGTAAATGATGTCTAATGAAAAGTGTGGTGGTCAGTTCCTCATATTTTCCATACTCCCCTTCTTGGTTCTACACCAGTCTGTGCATTGATAGTTCAAGGTTGTTAACCTGATTCATCATTCTTAGTTGATGGATCCATGATGATGCTTAAATTCATACTTGAGAAGTTGAGAGATGGCTAAATGGCCAGAATTACACCTTTGTGAGTTATTGGCTGGCTCAGCCGGCTGCAGGGCATCCTGAGGGGGGGGGTGGGGGGGGGGGGGGGGTGTACACTCATTTCCAGAATTCTGTCAGGCAAATATTGATTTGTTGGCCAAATCGGTATTACTGTCAAATAGATGTGCAGCTTGAACATAGGTGTAGGTTCGAACATATTTTGTTTACTGAATTTGTCGGAAGATATTACTCGATGTAACATGCCAGGATAACTAAAACATTTGGTTAATGCCGGCCCTCACGATTTTTTAAATCGACGGTTTTAAAAAAAATTGTATTGCCATGCGTAACGGGTCCATTTTGCTGAAACAATTTCACAAATTTTCGGCTAATGCACTTGCCGTGTCTTTACCGGTCAGCGTCGCACACTTGAAAGTTTTTGAAATTTTATTGGCAATTGTGCCAACACAAAACAAAAAAAAAAATAGTATTGCCGGCAAATGTCCATTGTCCGCACAATTGGTCAAACTATCTGGCTCACAGCACTCGTCGAGTCAGTATCACCCGGTCAGCGCAGCACACCTGAAATTTTTTTGAAATTTTGTCAGCAACAACACCCATTGAAATGGTCTGGGAATCCCCAACTGGCTGCAATCAGGCATCAACTCAGTCTTTGGTTTAGTTAGTACTTAAATCATGTCAAATGACACTTCAAAACATGATGAACTCTTTCTGTTTTAACTTTTTAAAAAAAGAAAAATTAATTTTTAATTATTCCAAAAAAACGGACCACATCGGCAGTGCCTGTGTGTTGATAAAACAACCACATCGGGGTGGTGCAAATATTTTTGCGTTGTGTGTACATTAAAATGAGCCAGAGGGTTGCGTTATTTACCAGTCCTGTAATCCACACTCCACGGGGCACTCCAACCCTATTATGTTTGAAAAGGCTGCCACTCATTGCTGAGGGGGCCTGTTATTTCAGATTGGGACTTCCAGCTAAAAACTTTTCAGCTCCTCAAGAGGTTTGTAAATATAGGTTAGCTTTGAAAAGAACATGCAGGGCACAAGTGGGAGATGTTTTATTTAGTATAGTGAGGAACAACCTAGTAAACAACCTAAAGGGGGATTATTTTTGATATGACATATTTGAGGGTGCTGCCTTTATGTGCCATAAGATGGTAGTATGTCTTACGAAAAAAGTAGAGGCACATGAGTTTCAGGATTGGCATAATTCTTAAATTTTTATGACAGTGTATAAAAAGTTGTATTTAATTATTATTTGCTTCTTCCATTTTGCTTAAGGTCAACAAGAGATTGTCACATATCAAAGAAGTTGTCCCTAAAAAAATGAAAGTTTGTTGATTTTGCCCTGATATAGAGGCCGTTTCCATCAAAAATAATCCCACCTGAAATGATTAAGCTGATAAATGTTTTCTTTGGTAGAGAAATTTGAACTTTCTGATTTTCGTATAGGAGCAAAGACGAAATTCGCGTATTTGTTTTATAGTGATATTAAGCATAATCAACACTCATATTTTTTCTCTTTTGAGACATTTCTGTAGCGCAACGGTACCAGTACTCGTCAAAGGGGGGTCTATTGGGAGTGTCTAATCTATATGAATGGTGGGTGGGACTATTATGACACATAATTTGGGTGCCTCAAAATCTACTTGGTGCCCTTTAGGAAGGGAATGGATTAAAGTGGTTGTGTAAAAGGTTGTTAACGGGGCAGGTGTATCCACCAAGTCTCGTCTAAACATACCAGTAAGGGGAATTGGCGGTCTCGGCAAATGCATGAGCGTTTACAGTGTGTTAGGTGAAAGGGTGGCAGAGGTTGGTGGTTAACTGTGACAAAGAAAATTGACGACTGAATGGGGGGCTAGAACGAGAAGCAAGTCATGTTTGGAACCTTGAGATGTTCTTGTACAATACTCCAAGTTCATGCAGTTGCTTTTTGGTGAGATTTAGTTGGGTTAGGGTCAAAAGAGAGAAAACAGGTGATTTTGATTTGCTTATATTTCAATGTAAAACATAGGCTGAATTTTGTATTTGCTCCTATACAAAATTAGAAATTTCACAATTTTTGTATCAAAGATACATTTCTCAGCTTAATCATTTAGATGGGGATATTTTTAATGGAAAGCTTTACATTAGAGCAAAAATCAGTACTTTTGGTTTTTAAGGGACACATGATATGTGAAATCTCTTGTTGCACCTTTAATATTACAATGTTAGGGAAGTGCAAAGCTTCTCCACTAGTTTATTTATGGTAATGGTAATGATGGGTGATGATAAGCCAATCAGAGAATCCCAGACATGTTGTTATTTATCTCTTATTATAATTCTGATGAGGAAAAACAAACAAAACCCAATACGTAATCAATCATGAGCAGACATCAATACTGCTGGATAGTGACCCGAGTCAGCGTCAACAATCATATTTTCTATTGAAAGTCTCTGTGCTGTCTTCAGTAGCTAGCAAATAGTCCTGAGCAAAGATCAAGATGATTAGATAGGTGGCAGAGATTAATTAATGGCATAATTTCTTAGGAAAACACTTGTTGTGATTACCATCTATGGATGCCATTTTGTAATTTGATTTGGGACATGACATTCAGAGTACTTCATTGGGAGTAGTAAATGCATATGTTGCCACTCTCTGGAGCTAGTGTAATTATTGGACATAAAGTAGGCATGATATGTGATCAATAATGGAACACTAAGTCAGGTGTTATTGTCTTGTGTATGACTGGAATAAAGATAAACATGCTTACCTATTTGTAAAAAACAATTGGTGGTACTAGATGTTTGGCAATAAAGTGGAGAAGTGGTGATATTTTAAGGGGTATTGTTGTCAAAAATATGATAAATGTCACAAATGAGATGAGATTATTTAGCATTGAGTCTAGGCATCAATGTTGAAATTAGTCTAGTGGGGATAGGATCATTGTTTTCATCAAGGCAGTATGGTTCATTTTACTTACCTGAAAAGGTGAAATTATTACAGAGCTTTTATTTCTTATATTGCACAATATTTTCTTTTATTTTGATCCTCTTGGGATATACCAACTAGAAGATATCATCTACTTACTAATATCCACTGGACATCTCAAAGAGCATGCAAAGCTCCCTTGTCAAAAACCAGTCTGTAACTTGTCCATTTCTCCCCGCTGATTTTGTGATACTGCATAGAGATAGAGATTGCCAGGAAAGGGGCCATGTGATTAAACGAGTGTAAACACAATGACAGTTAGGCCTATGGGTAGACTGGGTTTGTTTGCCTGTTGTGGTAGGTAGGTAGTTATGGCTGTCATAAAGCCTAGTAGTGTGATGATGAATCAAGTCCATTAGTGTCTCAAGCCCAGGAATGCCGTCAATGTATTGGCTGGGCAGCAGTGAGTAAAAATCATCAAAATAATTTAAAAGGTACTTTTTGTTGTGAAGAGTGTCATAATAGAGAGTATTCGTGAAGGGGCAAGTTGCCTGAGGAGTTAGAATTGATATTGTCTTATGATATGGTCAGTTGGTCACATAGCTAAACTGTTTTATTTTTTTTGACTAAAGAAATTTTAAAAGTTAATAAAGGTTAAAAAGCTTCCATGAAAGCCGTTATCAGCATGATGCTCGTATTTACAATTACTCATAGTTGAAAGCAAAATTATTATTCCACGAGTCGAAAGCTTGTTGGGCCTGTTGCAGCAAACTTAAAACAGTATTCCATAAATCACGATTATCATGATAAGTGTCGCCATGTCATAAGTTAACTCACTAGAAAATAACTTTCAAAGATTTGCTGCCGCCAGTAGATGAATGGATGGCTGATCAACTCTCAAGAACCTGACATTCACCAGACAAGAATATGATCTGTTTGGAAACTGATCAAAACAATTAATGTTTGACGAACTCAAATGGATTGTGAAAATTGACTTTTCCGCACGGAGCAATTCTGAAAGACAAACATTGTGCTAGGTACGTGCATTTGGAATGCTGGAAGGCATGTTGTATGGTGTAGCCTAATCAGGAGTTTGATTAGTGTTTAATTGTTATTAACAATGTATTTTAATCTAGCATAATACACTTCAGCAATTGCCGTCCTTTCCAAATGCTTATTAAAAGGGATTCATTTTGTGAAAGTTTCTAAGCATGGTAAGCCTATCTTGCTTCGGTTGGGATTGTGCACAATACTACAACATTTTTTGTGAAAGTTGAGCTTTTAATCGATATCAATGAGCAGCCCTGTATGGGGCTAAGGGGCCTATACCCAACAGGTGTTTTGAAATTAGAATCTAAACCCGCCAATGTCTTGGGTCCTGTTGAGAAGTACTGGTTTCATTTCCTATTTAATCCATATTTTACACCAATATTCCATGCAGTGGTGTCTATTTTTCCAGAAATCAGCGATTGTTCCCACCTCCTTTTCAGATTCTTCCCCAAATTACCATAAGACAAACTATTCCCCCACCTCAGGGATGAAACAGAAATAGACACCCCTGATGTCATGAAGTATTTTGCAAAACCATGAACAATGGGTATCAACTCCTCAGACCATATAAATTGATGATTCTGATCCAAAGATAAATTAAGCCATGTTTTGTCTATTCTGATACCTCAACAAAATATTGAATTTGCATGTACTCAAAGTACCTCATTAAATCATTTTCTGATAAATTCAATTTCAAAGTGATATCCATACCACTGACATCTTCTTCTTTTAGTGGTAAGAAATATCAAAAGCGGCAATATCAGAGAATAACATCAATTCCAAGTGCCATAATATATAAGCAATAATGCAGCACTTTCTATAAACCTTTTAAAAAGTATATTTTATCTCATTGCATCTAACACACAATCTTCTACCTTCAGTTTCCCCCAATTTATTTATTTGATTAAGTCCAAGCATCTTTTCTTCATAGATGAAATGAGCCGACTTTTATTACTCTGACAATTTTGCCCCTTGCCAATGCAAACCCAACAACATTTGTGAAAGTTTCCCCATTGTGTTCGGTGAACTTGCTATGTAATCCCATTCAAGTGTGGGACACCACTGTGAGACTACATAAACATTTGGTTGTCATCCAGAGAATTTTCTTATTGTTGAGGGGAGGTGTTTTTTTGGCTTACGAAGTAAGTCTATACACGAATCCGGGGTGTAGATCAATATGTTCATCCAACTTTATTCCAATTACGACACAGTATGAAACCAAACCAGTGAGAGGGATGAGTCTAGCAAAAGGTCTATAGGCCCCAAAACACTCACCCCCCTTGGAATACATTAACACTCAAGAAACGGCATAACTATCAAGAAACGCACAAAGTGTTACACTTGTAACACTTGTAGCCCACACATTTCTTGTTATACTAGTCACTACTCTTGGTTCACTGTAGTAGTCTGGCGACTCTTTGCATGTATTGTTAGTATGGTCTCTACCAAGAAATCAGGGAACCAATTTTGGACATCAAGGTCCTTAACTGTCAAGGTGTTAAAGTGTGTTGGCCTGGATGTTTGTTTTGGTATAGATGGCCAGGGTCCTCAGCCCCTGTCACACCAGTTCTTTCATATATAGCAATGCCTTGTAATTTTACAAACCAGGTAGTACGGTATGCAATAACATAATGATTTTGCACAACCTGGAGTATGTTTACCTCTTAATTTAGAAAGTTTTTTCCTTTGTATGCACTAAAATGTGATTCTTTTCTCCTTTGTATGCCACTTCATCATTTTTTGAACTATTGTTTTGTTGCTACTTTTTGTGCCATTGTGTGTGTGTGATGCATGTGTTTGTGTGGGTGGTGAATTGGAAAGTAAGGTTAATGGTAAAAACAGGAGTCTACACTAGGCCATGAATTGGGGTTTTTTTCTGCTTACCCCTTCCCCCTTTGGGTATTACAGCAAAACAATTAAATGTACAGGTGGGTAGGGGGTTCTCACCATTGGGAGGAGTATTGTTCTCACATTGGGAGAAAGTATGTACCGCCTATAAGTGCCCTCATTTTCAGGCTCTTTTTTCAGTTCCATTGACTCCCATTTTAGGACTATTTCCAGAGACCCTACTTCCATGTCCAAGCAATATTCTACCAAATTTTCTCAAAACTCCTCAAAAGTAGCTAGAAATAGGGGGGGATCGCAGCTTATTTTCTGCAATTTTCTGACAACCTATGTTTCGGAGACCCCATTTTTTGGGCTCAACTCAAACCCCCCCCCCCCGGTACAGGTTTATTAAGAAGCCAAAATTGAAAAAATAAACAAAGACAAAATGCAGGAGATTCTGTACTGACAAATTATAAGTACTTCGTTTGACAGGCTGCAGTGAATAATACTTTTTCATGATCTGTGGTTGACAGGTGGGAAACGTTTCGCTAAACAAATTTGTTGATTTGGTAGTAATTGGTGCTTACAGGAAGGGGAATGCCTATACAAATGCAATTTAGCTTCATAACATCGATCAGGGTTTAATCCTTTGACCTTCTGACCGTGAGGATGTATTTTTGCTTCTGCAATTTTTCGGGAAATGAAAATTGGGGAAGATTTCAAATGGCAGAAAGTTCAATTTTTTCTTCAAAGTTGTAATAAGTTGAGAAAACAGCAGTTAAAGTGTACTGTAGTAATTCTGTTATACCTCCCTGGCCTGGGCCATAACACCAAGCCTTCTATTCCTCAATGCATCTAAAATTTTACTGTTAAATCCCTGATATACCAACCTTAAGCATAAATTGCTGCTCTAAAATTATTTTTTAACCTTATTAATTAGTTCTTGTAGCCTTTTGCGGCCCCTGGGTGATGGAGTACTGAAATCAGTGTTTGACAAGGACAAAGTCAGTGTTCCATGGTGTGGTGGAGTTGTTGGTGGATGGGGGGGGTGTAGTCAGGTAATGATGGATACAGGACCAATGGTTTGGGTATGGGTTGGGTGATGGAGTAGTGGCATCAGCAGGGGATTCAAGTTTGTTGCCAGTAGTAAGTAGTAGGCACATACTTTTAATTTGGAGCCATTTTACCTATTTTGTTTTTTTCTTTATTTTACTGAGGATGATATCAATCTGTTTTGTCTAATAAAGCATAAGAATTTCAAGTGATCAAAATCAATATTTTTGTTTTATAAAAAATAATAATGGAACAATCAAGTATGATTTGAACTGTATTGACTTGCCATTTAGCCAATTTGAGCAATTTTTTTTTCCTGGGGGAGGGAACCCTTTTCAATTTATTTTTTGAAATTAAAATGAAAAGTGCATTTTACATTTAGGTTTTTTTACTATGGAAACAACTGATTTTTTGTTTGGCCTTAACAATGAAAAACTTCACTGGCTATAGGCCTATATCCATAACATCCTTTTCGGAAACGACTACACTACACTGACGATCACCGCCAAAAAGGTTTGTGTGGTTTGTAGCATTATTTGTTTGATCTAGGGGCAATTTCTCCCTAAAAACAAGACGGGTGGCAGCTCGTGAGTTGAAAAAGTGGAAAAAATGCAGTTAAGGGACGGTTAGGATATGGGAATAGCAATTAGCATGCCATTTGTTGCTTGTAGTCCTACCTATAAGTGGTTTCACTTTCATTGTACAATCTCAACACACAAATCTGGGAGTAAAGCCACAGCTCCTTGATGCTTCTCGTTTGTGGGGCTGACAGATATAAGCTGGAAGGACTCACTTGATTTCCACCATAGGATGTTTAAAGCCAATCCAATAATTCATTGCAATATGCCTATACTGTACTGTGCTAAAAACTTGTCAGTAGCTTAAGGATAAAAAGGGTTCAAGAGGTTTAAAGAACCACAAGATATTTCATAATCTGCGAAAAATTCCTTAGGTCCTGAGTAGTGCCCCACAGTTCGCTCTCCTGGTGGGTGGGTCAAAGGTTGATTTTTTTTTTTTCTAGAGGTCATTAGAGTCATGGCCAAAAATGGTCAGAAGTATAAAATTGTTAGGTGTACACATATGCCGACCGGTTTTCATGACACTTGGAATACAATGGTCCTTGGATACAATGGTCCCACATGTTGGTGACCTCAGGTGACTTGGTGACCTCATTCCACAAACAATGACCAGCAGAGACACACATGTGCTGTGATGCTATATTTTTTAATGCAGTACTAATATATGTTAATTCAATTCAAATGGATGCTTAAAGAAAACTGGCTGCATTCTGTTTATAAGTTTCCACACCCCAACCTTTAAAACGATTTTTTTCAGTCCAAAAGTTTATATACGAGTTCTATGTAGCACTGAGAATTCATACACAATTTTCTTAGTGGAAAAAATGGTGATTTATTAAAGACATTGTGCTGACAAGAAGCACAGGAAATTCTAAGTGCTTTGTAATGCAAGTCAAGTCAAGTTGTCTAAAAGTTGGTTGTTAGCAAGTAGTAAAATTTTTCATTGACGATGAAAGCACCTGATTAATTCATTGCATTATAAACTATGGGAAATAATACGAGCAAGAGGTAAACAGCCCAAATTAACACCCTTAATAGACTGCCAATTTGGCCATTTAACAGTCTCGTCAAAAGAATGAAAAGATTCAAGAAATATCACAGGCCAAAAAAAATCCATGGTGTGATTCGCCAGTCAGCTGATGATATGTGTGACGGGGGGACAAGAGGTACATTGTACGGCGGAGGTCATGTACTGGATTTCTGGTTGGGGGAAAATTTGTGTAATTAGAATATGAAATTAGACTTGATCTTTCAACATATGTATACGGCCTACAATCCCACCCATGTGTAGATAATAGGCCTGGCATGGTATGGTGGTTTGGCTGGCCATGAAAATGAAGTAAGTCTACACAGGCGCCTTAACCTTTTATCCATGTTATTGTCGGCTTATAATTTTAAAACCCCCAATGCAACAAATTTTAATTGTTCAAATGCCTGTACTACATTTAAAGGGATACGTAACCTAGATTAAGGGTTATCATTAGAAAACTTTCTTCAACTTACATATTTCCCATTACAAATCTGACAAATCATAAATATGAGTTGTTTGCAGTTTGTATCCTAAAACATTCTATTTACAATTACAACCTAAACCTTTTTTTGGTATTTAGATGTTTTTCACTATAGGCCCTAAATCTAACTAACATAATGTAATCCAGTGGTGTCTGGCTGGCAAGGGCAAAACATGTTGGCCCAGTGCACGTACTATCATGGAATTACCAAGTATTACAAATAGTATAAAATGATTAAACTTTGAAGGGGTAGTTTAGATTTGGCATTTCACAGATTTTTGAATAATTGTCAGGTTTTCAAAATGATCATTTTTGTGGCCTCCAGCATAGCTGGGCAGGGGACTACTTTGAACTGTTCTCGGTAATAGTCACAGAATTGTAAAAGTCCATGCAAATTAGATGTACATGTGGTATGATCTAGGTTCCAATCTCTTGTCTCATAGATGTAACTAACGCCAAAAGGTTGTCAAAATTCAACAAACGTTGTGCAGTTGTTGACGCAAAATAATTGCAAGAATTGACTCCACAAGTAGGGATTCCTGTCTCCAACAGTTTGAATGGCGATCTTACAAGTCATTTGCAACAGCTACTAAAACTTCTGTTCTACCTGGTTTTATTGAAAGTGGTTGTTGGTTTATCTGATACAGTCTAGAAAATGTTTAATGCATCACTGGGGACGACATGGCTCTGATGATCTGTGTATGATCAAGACACTTAATCATATCTTACAGATTGTCTGCCGATTGGAGAAGGGGAAGTACGCAAGAGAGAATCTCCAGGCGGTAATCCTGGCCATCTTCATATTGTCCTGTCTCTTTGCAATATTTTGATTGCTGTAGGATGGAAACTTGTGACAGGTGCACCATGGGATCAGGTTGAAGAGCAGTGTTTGTTTGTAAAAATTCATTAATCGGGCCAGGCAACGTCGACTGGTAAAAGCATATCTTTCCTACCACGGTGATTGTCAGAAAATAGTTTGTCATTTTCATAACCGAATGCATCAGCTGTTATAATTTGCAGCGCAGGACATTCCCTGAAAGTCTTTTCTGGCTTGTTATCATTAGTGTCCGTAGTCAGTTTGCATGACACAGTATGGCTTTGATATCGCCTTGCACGTGTTAACAACCTGGAACAGGGCCACATGGCGGTGGTTACAAATCAGACACAATGATCAGCGAATAATTAGGACAGCTTATTTCCACAAATCTACTCTTTGGTATTATTTGTATTAAATTGCCCCACTTTGTGTTGTTATATTGTCTTCGGCAATTTTTCCCCAATATCCCAGTTAAAATAGAATAGGACAATAAATTGCCTAATTTTGTTTTGTTCCTATATGGGACCAGCTGGTATCAGCGCATTTACATTGATTATGAAATGACCAAGGACCTCTTTTAAAATGAAATAGAAGAATAAAAACAGCAAAACCATAAAGAAAACTCATCATTTGTAATGCTTAGTTGATAAACCCAATTTAGTAGGGTGTTAGACTGCTGGCCTTCCTATAATACAAAATTAACAACTTTGCAATTACTCAAGATTTGTTATACTTAAATATTGTGACATGGCAGACTCTCTACAAAAGTTGTCCCAAACCAAGAAAAATGGCCTTCCAGACAAATAGGACAAAAATGGTAAGAACCTCAGCGTTTACCCTTGCATACAAAACATTCAGTAGCATTTTCATTTATTCACGTAAAAAAAATAATACAAATATTGGATAAGGATAAGTGAGTAAGTAATGCTTGAAATGCTAGTCAAATTGATTATTGTATTAAATGACCATTATTTAAGATAGGAAGGCTCCATTCAGTTTTTTTTATCAATGATTTTGAAGTTGTCATTTCCTTCAAAAGAAATATGGCAGTAAAATATATCTTTTTCCATTACTAATGTTAAGAAATTCACATCCAGAATTCATTGGGAAAGAATATTTTGATTTAAAGTGTTTGGATTGCATTATAACTAACTCACTCTACATCTAGTAATGGTATTTTGGCCAGAAGAGGCAGAGGAGCAGGGAAGAAAGGGCCAAAATCTTTGTTAATGTAAAGAGGTCACATGTAAAATTGATTACCGAAAGAGCATACTGTTCAATGAAAAACAGTGATCTAGATCCTGATGGGAACTACAACTATCTCGCAACACCATAAAAAATGACGATTTATTATCTCATCGTACAATAAGATGCATAAAACCTTTGTATCAAATTGTGTGCGGGATTTGAAAAATTGGAGCATTGGGAAACGATTATGCAACATGGCAAATTTTATGATCCTGCAAAATCATGCGTTTAAAATGGCAAAAAAGCAACAGGAGAGAAGCAGGTTGTGGCGGCAGTGGGGCCATAGACAAACATAGGAATTTTATTTTTTTCTGGTGAGAAAAAGCTTTGCCGGGGATGAAGATACATGGCTAAAGTGCATTCCCAAGGTGTTCCGTCTTGTAGCACACTGGTCAATTACATTATACAATATTCCACTGTAATGTTGTACATCCGTGAGAGACATGGGTGACCTTTGCCCCCTTGGAGCTTGAACGTTGTGTATTTATTGAATCCTGTTAAAAACCATAACGTTACTTTTACTACATATGTATACTGCCTACACTCCCACCCAGGTCGAAATAGGCTTGCAATGGTATGGTGTTTTGGCTGCATGAGAAGAAGTAGTCACACAGGCGCCTAACCTTTCCTGTTATTGTCGCTTCTAATACCAATGCAACAAAGAATTTGTTCCAATCCAATGCTATATACTTACATTAAAGTGAACTACCTTAGATTAGTATCATCATTAGACAACTTTCTTCAACTTACAATATTTCCCATGACAAATCCTACATCATAAATATGAGTTTGTTTGCATTTTGTCCAAAACATCTATTTACCAATTTACAATAACCTAAACCTTTTTTTGGTATTGAGATGTTTTCAATAGAGGCCCTAATATCTAACTACAACACAAATCATGTGTTAATCCCAGTGGTGTCGGATGGCAAGGGCAAACATTGGTGCCCGTTGGGCACTGTCTATCTTGGAATTACCAATGTATTACAAAATAGTATAAATGTTAAAATTAAAGGGTAGAGTTTGCATTTCATCACAATTTGAATCATTTTCAAGGTTCAAATGACATTTTTGTAGGCCTGTTCCCACATAGCTTGGCAGGACTACCTTGAAATCTGTTTCTTGGTAATAGTCCCAGAATTGTAAAAGTCCCATGCAAATTATTATTTACACATGTTGTATGATCAGGTTCGCAAATCTCTTTGTCTCATAGATGTAACAACGCCAACTGTGCATCAGCAAACTGTGTGCAGTTGTTGACGCAAAATAATGCACGTAATTGACTCCACAAAGTAGGGATCCTGTCCTCAACAGTTGGATGGCGAACTACATACAAGTCATTTGCAAACAGCATACTACTAAAACTTGTCTTTACTTGTTTATTATTTTGAAAGTGGTGGTGGTATCTGATATCAGTCTAGAAATTTTAATGCACACTGAAGGGACGACATGGCTCTGATGATCTGTGTATGATCAAGACACTTACTATCATATCTAACAGATGTCTGCACTATTTGAGATGGGAATAGCAATAGAGAATCTCCATGCGTGAATCCTGGCCATCTTTTCATATTGTCCTGTCTCTTTGCAATATTTTTGATTGCGTTTAGGATGGACTGTGGACAGGTGCCCCATGGGATCAGGTTGAAGCTCAGTTAAAAATCATAACTCGGGCCAGACAAAACGGCGCAACTGGTAAAATCATACTTTCCTACCACGTGATTGTCAGAAAATAGTTTGTTCATTTTCATAACAGAATGCATCACTGTTATATTTTGCAGCGCAAGGACATTCCCTGAAAGTCTTTTTGCTGGCTATTTTCTCCATTAGTGTCCGTAGTTACAGTTTGCAATGACACAGTATTTGGCTTTGATAATCGCCTTCGGCACGTGTTAACAACCTGAACAGGGCCACATGGCGTTGGTTACAAATCAATGACAAAATGATTCAGCCGATATAATTAACCTGCTGATTTCCACAAATCTTCCTCTTGTATTATTTTGTATTAAATAAATGCCCACACTTTTTTGTGTATAAAATTGTCTTTCTGTCATTTTACCCTACCACCAATTAGCCCAGTAGAATTAATAGAATAAATTGCCTAATTTTGTTTTGTCCTATCTGGACAGCTGGTCGCAGCGCATTTATTATGAAATACAAGGACCTCTTTTAAAATGAAATGAGAATCACCAGCAAAAACATAATGAACGCATCATTTTAATCGCTTAGTTGAATAAGTAAACCAATTTAGCAGGGTGTTTAGAAACTGCTGGCCTCCTGACATAATTACACATAACAACTTTGGGTGGTCAATTAACTCACGATATTCTATTATACTTAAATATATGTGATCATGGGGCAGACTCTACCAAGTGTCCCAAACCAGAAAATGGCTTTTACAATAGATTTACAAATATACTTGTAAGAACCTCAAGCTTTTACCCTCTTGCATACAAATATACATTCAAGCAATTTTTCATTTATTCAGCACGTAAAACTAATATATACTAAATACATATCTGGATAATAATACAGTAAGTAATGCTTGAAATGTTAGTCCCAAATTGATTATTGTATTAAATGACCATATTAAGATAGGAGCTCCATTCATTTTTTTTTTTATCATGATTTGAGTTGTCATTTTCCTTGCAAAAGAAATAGTCAGTAAAAATAATCTTTTTCCCTTACTAATGTTCAGAAATTCATCCATCCATAATTCATTGGTGAAAGCATATTTGATAAAGTGTTTGGATTGCATTATAACTAACTCACTCTACATCTAGTAATGGGTAATTTTGCCGAAGAGGCAGAGATGCAGGGAGAAAGGGACACAATCTTTTTTGTTAATGTAAATGACAACATTTTCACATGTAAAATTGATTACCGAAAGAGCATTACTGTTTTCAATTGAAACAGTGATCAATAGATCCTGATGGAACTACAACTCATCTCGCACACCATAAAAAATGCCGATTTTATATCATCTCGTACAATAAGATGCATAAAAGCTTTGTATCAAATTTTGTTAGGGATTGAAAATTTGGAGCTTGTGAAACGATTATGCACATGGCAAATTTTTACTGATCCGCAAAATCCTGCGTTTAAAATGGAAAAGCAATCAGGAAGAGAAGCAGGATTGTGAGCGGCATTGTGGCATAGACAAACATAGGCATTACTGTGTGAAAAAAGCTTTGCCGGGGATGAAAGATACATGGCTAAAGTGCATTCCCAAGGTGTTCCGTCTTGTAGCACACTTTGTCAATTACATTATCCAATACTTCCTGTAATTTTGTACATCCCTGATGAGAGACATGATGACCTTTGCCCTTGGAGATGAACGTTGTGTATTTTATTGAATCCTGTTGAAAACCATATGTTACCTTTACTACAATGTAGGCCCTACTTATAATAATATGGCCAGTATGATATTGGTTTTATGGTAGAAATCCATTAATAACCCTAACAACCCTAACCCTATATGCTTACCTTGGCTCTGATATTCTAACCCTAACCTTGCCCCCTCACCCTAACCTTGCCCCCTCACCCTGACCTTAATCATGTTAACCAAAATGGCAGGCACTTCTTTGTTTAACATAACACCAGAAACCTTTGTGAGTAGGTTCATTTGGTCTGTTTGTGACCATTTAAAAAATACAGACGCCACAGCATATTTGGAGAAATTGAAAGAGAAATTTCTACATAAGCACAAGCAATTGCGATTGTATATTCAATCTTAAGTATCAGACAAAATCAAATCTGCATTGTAAAGGACTTTTCTAGTGGATGGTTAATGCTTAATGTAGTGCCTCTTGTGTTATATGGCAGAAAAAGAAAAGTTTGTTTCTGATAGCGGTGAGAGGCTTGTTTTTGGAGCCATTTTAACTGTATTTTTTTTCTTTGTATGATACAGTATTTTATGCCATACGCAGAAGTTAGAAATTTCTTTATGTTCAATGTTTTGTCTTACCTCTCATGATATACAGGGTGACTGCCTCTGGCGCAAATTTACCATCAAAATCCCGGGTTCGAATCCGGTGGGGTCGTGGCCCTTGCTGGGATTATTCGGGTATCTATCAATTCTGGATTTTTTTTTTTGATCTTTAATCCAGCCTATGATTACATACCGATACCGCTCTCCTGCATTGTTCACTTGGATTGGGCAAATTGAAAGCATCCCGTCCTTCGGCGGGACGTTAAGCCTTCGGTCCCGTGTACAGAGCGTCACAACTGTAACTGTACATCGAAGTCAGTGTCGAATAAGAGTATTGTGTAACCCCTGACTGTTTCCTCTCCGCCCCAACCCCCCCCCCCCTCCTCAAATATTCGGGCCATGTAGGAGCGTCCGTATCATGGATACACGCGGCCCCGGATCAGCACACAGCGAACAAATCCTGACACCACCACAAATCCATTACCAATGACTTGTGGATACGAGCAAACACCAAAACATATCAGTAAAACATAATTTGACTATCATTTGGTGTGACTTCAAGCAGCATTTCCTGGGAAAATCCTGATCAAAAAGAAAATTTAAAAAAAATAAATGTTTCTTTGCATCTTGTTGGGCACCTTCAAGAAACAAATTTTGATAAATATCATGATTAGAATGCTAGAATCTAGAATTAAAATGATATCCTGGCAAAGATGCTTATGGTGAATAACTTTATTTTTTTTTAAGTTTTAAATTTATGTGATTAATTCTTTGGTGCTTTGTTTATTATTCAAACATTTTTGTTAAATTTTTTTGTTATTGTTTTTAAAATCACTCATTTTTGGTATTTTTTAAGTTTTAATTTTATGTGATTAATTCTTTGGTGCTTTTTTATTATTTCAAACATTGTTTTAAATTTTTTTGTTTGTTTTTAAAATCACTTCATTTTGGTATTTTTTTAAAAGGTCTCTACAATAATAAATGTGTTTGGTGTGTTTTTATCAAGACTGCATTAAAGTGGCAAAATTAAGCTAATGTGAAATTTTTCCACACGTACTACATTGAGATGATCAACAAAAACAGTAAGGTAAGGCAAACAACTTATTACTTTGTGATTGGAAATGGTAGGTCCTTTGGCAATAATCATAAGTATACCCTTTGCACATATGTGTATCATGGTGTTTTCTGTCCATTAACAGAATAAATCACATGATATATAGAGTTGTGCGAGGGGTCAATTTAATTATAACATTCTTTTGTATGTAATATGTTTTGAGTAGAGTCACAACAAACCTAACTACACAAGTTCAGGTACAAATGATGTAATGTAGTAATTTAGTTTAAGAGTTTACGACTTGAGAAAGATTAAACACGATTGTGACAGTGTGTCTAGTGGGGGTACTGTTTACATGAGTTGGTATCTTTAAGGCGGACTCATACAGCATGCCTGGCATAATGGTCTAGTGTCTAGCAGCCATGATGATGAACTGGCAGACTGATATGTCCATTTGGCTGGACCCCGGAGGACCTTTATTCCATTATTAACCGCCAGTATTAGCAATGAAACTTGTACAGTAGCTATTATCATCGCCAGCTTAGACCACGTCTGCTTTCCAGGCTTAAGTGTGTTGATGGAAAGTCCTGATGAGGGATATAAATTATTACTCAATTTGGGAAATTCTGCAAGTCCAGGGAAGGTATAAGACCGGAAATTTGTCTTCATTCATGGTATGAAAAGAAGGACAAAATGGAATTTAATATCTGTTAAACTAGTAAAAATGGTGCAAATTTTGGTTTTTCCAGAACTGACTTTTTGACCAGTCATTTTGCTACTTGCTCGAAATTATTTCTGATAGCTAGTTAACTGAAGTTAGATTTTGTTTTTGTAAATTGCTTGGGACCACCATTTGACCTGTCTTGTCTGACTGCAATTCTAGGAACGAATTTTGTATTGTGCAACCATCCTATGAATTCGCAGCCGCGGTTGAATCACCTGCCGGTTGAGGATATGGTGGTAGAATACTGAATTTCATCTCCCATTCTTTTCCTCATTGATAGAAGGCAACGTGTTCAAACATTATGCAATTTCTCTGTCAAAATCCCGAGGCTGAAATAATGAGCAGCTTTTCAAAGACCCCCTTTCAACATAATTCACCTCAAAATGATTTAATTGCTTGTCATCAAATGTAATAGAGATGGTTCTGATACCAATCACTTCCAGAAATCCAGCTAGAAAAGTATCTCAAGGCTGTCTCTTTTTCACATTAACTACCATTAAATGTATATTTTTATTAGAACACAAACCAAGGATGTGAGACATTTAGGTGTAGTCCTTAAGTCTGATCTAGGAAATTTGAAAGGGTGGTTATCGTGGTTGTATAGCTACCATTTTCCTTCAATTATCTAAGTTTCTAAAGAGGTTCTGTTCAGTTGGCCTCAGAGATTTAGATGTTTATCAGTGCTTTAATGTTCAATTGCTTAAAGTCCTGAGGTTTGGTAGATGAGATCTTGTTATATAAACAGAACCAGATATAAGACCTTAACTGTCACTGACCAGACACTAGGAACCAAAAAGGTTTTCAATTCCCACATGTGGCCTAGCAGTGCTGGAACTTTCTCCTCTCTCCAAGTGGATTTCTTTATGGTTTCGCCAGTGTGTGTGTGGGGGGGGGGAGATAATGATCCAGGAGGCATTTTCCTCTGCCATGCCCCACCCACTTTGTGCCACTACTGCAGTTAAGTGTATTCAGCAAAACACAAACCCTGTTTTGTTTGCATAATTATTTGCGATAACCCGGAAAACACCGGTTCCTGTTATACTAAATACCTGTCCTTGGGATTAGTACGAATACTGTCAGAAAGTGCAAAAGTTGTTGTCAGACGATTGCGACAAGAATTTCTTTTTGTTGGTTTGGAAATTCCCGATTGTAGTCTAACATAGGTGCATTTTTGGATGATCCATCAAAGAAAGTAAACGAGGGTCATATGGGACAGTTGGTTGGGTGTAGTTCATCAGAATCTAAATCATTCGTCTGAGAAACTAGGTATATATTGCCGAAGTGGTGCGCGTATGGTAATGTCCGTATAGTAGATTTATGAGAATCGTTGTCATGGTTGATATGGGGGGTGTCTGGTGTGAAGGTTACGAAATGAATTGGTGATGGACTAATTAGTATTGCAATATGACTCATTAGAATCTAGAAAAACACTAATGACCCAACGACATTTGGTCACAACCAAGAACCATACCAATATGACTGTACAAAGACTTTTATCCTTAACCCCAACCAGGACCGGGTCGTTTTTGGCCGCCGACGGCCAAATGCAAGCAAAAGCAATCTATTTTATTTTTAACGGCCCAGATGCAACGAGAGCCCAAGGCTTGCGTTCATTGCATCTCGGCCATATTTCCCGGCACAGGAATTAGTAGCGGAAAGTCAATACGGCCCGATGCAACGAAACACATCGCGCCATTTTCCCGGAAGACCGGCCAGATGCAACGCAACACATCGCGCCATTTTCCCGGAAGACGGCCCAATGCACCGAAACACATCGCGCCATTTACCGGCAAGCGGCCCGGTGCCACGAAAACTCGCTGAAAATGCAATAAAAAACGGGTAAATAATAAATAATAATAAATAAATAAATAATAACACACTGATCTGCCATGAAATTTGTAGCTTCTAGTTTTCGCCAGTCGTGAGTGCGCTATTACGCTACATCATAGTCGTGCGTGGCGATATTATGCTACGTCATGCTCCGTTTTACGTCATGAATACGTTGGGAGGTGCATAATTAAACCCAATAGCTCTCGAAAATGGTGGCGCTATCACCAGCGAAATCGCAATTGTCTAGGGGGCCTTTGTACAGTGTCACCCGCCGGATGAAAACCTTGCCGCCTTCTGCGGCAAGACTGCCTCAATGAGGAACATCATCGCATCATTTCCAGTCAATAACTGCCGAGATGCAATCAAACACGCATCTGCGTCATTCTCCGGGAAGACGGCCCAGATGCAACGAAACGCATCGGTCATTCTCCGGGAGACGGCCCAGATGCAACGAAACGCATCGCGCCATGCTCCTGGAAGCCGTCCCAGATGCAATGGGACGCATTGAAGTCATTGCGCGACCAAAAATAAGTTGTTGACGGCCCAGATGCAACGAACGCAATTTTCCGACCGGTGACCACGTTTTCGTTTGCTTTGAATGCCTCTCGGCCGTGTTAGGGTTTAATGGATTACATAATATTACATCCTATTCACCTTATATTTTCTCTAATGCGTAGCAGAAGTATAAAATTAAACTACAAGTTTAACATTTCTAATCCTGCTGAGCACTCATTCATTTAACAATAATTGATCAAGTGGAGATTTTCACCATTAAAATCTCTGCAAATTAAAAAAGAGTTCTTGACGGAGGTTATTATAAAGCTTGCCCCCAACACATTAGGAAATGAATCATCGTCAACAGTAGCAATCACAAACTTCACAATTCTATTCTCCGTGGTACTTTTGGGCATCGATATCTTCCTTTCAATTCTAAACAAGTGCGGCTGACACGATTTTTGGTGAATGCTGACCGTGTAACACGATTAAAGAAACCACATAATTTCTTGTTGGAAAGTAGTTTTAAACTACAATAAGATCTAAGCTTAGAATATCTCTGGATATACAAGTGAACCACTCAGAGTCATAAACTAACTGTAAGCCAGATAGGCAACTTTCATGAAGTGACTTGTACAAAATATTTGGTTTATCCCACACTTCCTCTTTACCTATCAATTTTGCAAATATTTTTAATACCATTTATCACAGTAAAGAATTTCCTGGGAGGATCTGATTATCACTGTACGGCCGTGACAGCAAGTGATGAACTCCCCAATAAGCACTCATAGTTCAATTTTCCACCATATTTAAAGTCAAACTTAACATAATAAAAACATTGGCGCACGACTAGCTCCCTCTGCGGCATAATTTGAAGCGTTTCGGTGTGCACCTGATCAACTTACAAAGTTTAATATGCAGTGATTCACCTCTTACTTTATCACAGATATCTATGAATTACCATCTTTGAAGCCTTTCATCAAGAACGGAGACCAACTTCACAATCATAACAAATGATTGGTCGAATAAGAGTAAAAATAATTTATGGAAACTCCATTTGCAGAACTGGTAGCCAAATGGTCCTTCTCACTTTAAAGAATTCTTTGTTGGCCTTGTCACACAGATTATTCATGGCTTTAGTAAAAAAGCAGGAGTTCCAGATGGTGTACAGATATACTAAGTAGGGGGGCTGTATTCCCTACATATTGAATATCATGATTACCATAATTAGAATGAATAGTTAAAAAACCCGCCACTTTTGTTGAAATCATAACCTTAGTTTTATTGATTTAACATTTAACTCCACTTTAACAATAGTCGTGCAGATATTAATAGCATTTTGCAATCCAGATGCACTTTTGACACTAACACCAGATCATCAGCATACAAATAAGACAGCACAACTAATGGGCGAGGTGTTCAAACAAAACAGGATCACTGCTGTCATTAAAAAGGAAGGTAACTCTGAAGATAAATGTTGAAAAGCATGGGGCTTATACACACCCTGTTTTAAACTCCACAGATGTATTAAAATGATTTGTTAATTTTTTCCACATTTGACAGAAAAGAAACTTGATACATGTCTTGGATAAATTTTAGAAGATTACCACTTACCCAATTTGAACAAGTTTATAAATTAATGCATTTCGCCAAATAGTATCAAATCTGAAGCAAAATCAACAAAACAGACATATAACTTATCAAGCTTAGAAATATACTTGTCAATTACAGATTTGAAAACTCACATGAGCCTTGAGTACGAGCCATTCTTACAAAAACCAAGTATGTTGATATCATATAAGGGTACTGTTGGTTGGTCATGTCTTCCCATATTAACTGAGCAGAAAGAAGTTTGCTCTCCCGAACTACGTCTGCACATGTGTGTGGGTCTTCTTCTTGATAATCCAATGCCATGAAAACCCTAACTTGTACACTGCTTCAAAATTAAATGCCTAAGTTTTTGTTTGCAAAGATTCTTGTCACATTAAGGTACCTACTACATAACACTAGTTTTACCCAATGGTTAGAGTGATTTGTCAACTTTGCATCATGCCTTTTCATATCCATCCATCTAACATTTGTGCTTCTTGATTTCTTATGACATAATTACTCCTGTCTACTTTCTATTAAGGGAACTGTTGCCTCAGTCAGCCAGGAATGTCTGGCCCCTATGTGTACCACCAACTGGGTCAGCCTATGTAATAACTCGTGTTTCCTAATCCGGACTTCGATTCCTTGCACTGGGTGTTTCATTACACCTCTTGAAGAGTTGTTAATTAAGCTCAGTTTATCCAGTGTATAGTCGGCCTGATGATATAACAAAAATGCAATGGAGTGGGTTGGGTTCCGTGTATTATTTGAACAAAAAATTGAAATTGGACCAGTTCGGTCATGCGTGTATCAGGGAGTATGTGGAACGTTCCATCCTGACATGACTAGTCGCTCCGGATATCATGGCTCTCTGCGTGGGTAATATTGAACTCCACTAACCAAAATGGTCAATTCATATAATTACGCACAATCTGCCACTGATGAATTTTGTATGAAGGAGTGTACTATGAATGTCAGTTTTGCCCTTTAAGAGGGAGTGTGGTCAATGCCATGTGATTGTATTGTGTACGATTCTTTGAACAAATTCCTTTTGGCAATTAGTTTGGGAAAGTGTGGTGAAACAAAGGAATTAGAATTCGTGGTCAAAAGTTTTATTTGAATGACTGGAGGAAGTTGCTCTATGATCAAAATTTGCTCCCTGTTGTCAAATGGACACATGCCTCCCTTGACTTGAATCCCCCACAATTTGAATGACTGTAGGAAGTTGTGCTAGTGCAGTCAAAATTTGCTCCCTGTAGTCAAATGGATACATATTCCCTTGAATACACAACCAATTTCTTCATGGGAGTACCTTTGAAGTACCTGTTAAGTAGCCACGGAGTACCCACCCGCATGGGTACCACATCGCCGGCCGCAAAAGTGGGGGTAACCATCCACCTAGGTACACAAGCAGTAGCTTAACCACTAGTCACACCATGTGAGAGTACCTGCATGGGTACTCCCATGCAAATGAGCTTTGAGCTTTGTGTGATTATTTTAGTAATTTATCCATTAATTAACATTTTGGTCACATAGGTTATATGTTTTTACACAAAATGTCATATATAGGGGTTTTTGGTAATGCTCAACGCAAATATAGATGTTACTAAGCTTGAAAATGATCAGAAAGTCGTAAACAACAATGGAATGTTTGGCGCCCTCTATTGTCCAAAGTGCTGCCTACTAGGCAGCTGGTAGGGGAGTAAAAAAAAAAAAAAAAAAAAAAATGGACACATGTTCCCTTGAATTAAATCAAATTGTGTTAACCCCCCTCCAAGTCTTTTTCACTACTAAAAATGATAGACTTTGCCCAATCTAGTAAAGTTTAATGGATGGGGCTAATTCAACTATCTCAACATAGCCTCAAGATTCAAGACGGTTTTATTTCGCTCATCATTCCTTACAAACCATAAAAATGATAAAAATTTTGATTAATACCAGAAGACAAGAAATTCTAGGTTGTTAAAATGTTGAATGAACCTCTTTGAGCATACTTAGTTTGATTTTGAATATCCACATTGGAGGAAAAAATGACAATACAGCCATAAGAATAGTCAAATATCAAATGTCATTTGCCTTCAATGGCCATTGATCGTCATCAAAAATAGATTTTGACGTTCCCTGCACGCGCTTGAGAGTTTGCAATCACTTAATTGCATTTTAGTTAATGATTAAAGGTAATGCTGTTATTTGAGACTTTTATACTTGAATGTCAGATACAATGGCTTCATAATACAAACATGCATGTACGACAAGCATTTGTACTGTAAAAAAAAAAAAAAAAAAAAAAAGTACTTCGCAAGTACTTAGTTGCAGGTGCTGCATCAATAATGCATCAAGGTGGTACCCCTGGAGTAGAGCTAAGAGTACACATGGAGTAGCCTAAGCTCAGGGTTACACCGTGAGTAGGAATCTTGCTGTGTATATTAAAATTTGTACCCCCCAGTAAAGTTTAATGGATGGGGCTAATTCAACTATCTCAACATACCCTCAAGATTCAAGATGGTTCTATTTCGCACATCATTCCTTACAAACCATAAAAATGATAAAAATTTTGATTAATACCAGAAGACAAGAAATTCTAGGTTGTTAAAATGTTGAATGAACCTTTCTTAGAGCATACTTATTTTGATTTTGAATATCCACATTGGAGGAAAAAATGACAATACAGCCATAAGAATAGTCAAATATCAAATGTCATTTGCCTTCAATGGCCATTGATCGTCATCAAAAATAGATTTTGACGTTCCCTGCACGCGCTTGAGAGTTTGCAATCACTTAATTGCATTTTAGTTAATGATTAAAGGTAATGCTGTTATTTGAGACTTTTATACTTGAATGTCAGATACAATGGCTTCATAATACAAACATGCATGTACGACAAGCATTTGTACTGTAAAATTAGGGGCACAAAACATGTTTCTAAAATTAATCACACTTGAAATTATATCAAGATTGTACTTAAGATTTTTTTCCTTTTTTGCCATCAGTCCAAAGTGTGTGAAATTAGATATTTTTAGAACATCTTATTGCAGGAAGTATAAATTTTTTTATTAATACCAGAAGACAAGTAATATTGTCTTGTTTCTTCGATGGGATATTTTGAGTGAGATTCAAATTGATCATTAAAAATTGATTAGCAAAATCCTGTATTTTGTGATTGGAATTTGCATAAATATTGTCATGACAAGAAAAACTTGAAGAAACCTTTTTGCAGCATATTGAAGGGTGTTATTTTATGATATAGATGAGAAGGAATAACTTGATCATCATTGAGATACACATTTAGATTCTTTGTAGAAACTAGGCCTTCAGTCAATATACTGTTCATATGCCTGTATCATAATTATAGAATTATTTTTTTGAAAGTTTCAGTTATGAACCGAAGGAAAATGCATCCAAGACGGGTGCAAATCGACATTTATTTAGCAGTGTGTGTCCAGTGCAGCATTTGGTATTGATGTCTCTATTTGTGAGGTTTCCATTTTTGAACAGACCTTCAAAGGCAGGTTGGATTTGCCACATCTCACATCATTTTGCAACTAATTTATTTCAGAAAACAACTTCATTATGCCAACATGGCTACACAGGAATAGATTTATTTTATTTCAAGTTAGTCAATGAAATTGTTGAAAATGCCTCTAGGTCATCATACAAAGCACGCTAGCATTTATCAATCCTACCCACCCATTTCTCATTTATTTGCTTCTAAATGATGTAAGTCATTTTTAATGAATTGTGCAAAAGGATAAAAATATCCATCCATACAAAGAAAAAGTACTTAAATTCACTCTATGACATCGGTAACCATGGCAACAGCATGCTTGCTTTTGGACGATCACCCAGCAAGTCCCTGTACGATCATTATGGAATGGAGACTGTTGTTTAGAAAAACATGATGTCTACATGCAAACAAGCAGGCTAGGGTGTTGATGGTGGGGAAGAGCTTGTGTTAACATAATATCTGGATTATCAGAGGGATAAAAGTCTGCATACATCTGAGAGAGATAGAGGGTATTATTGTTTAGACCAGGGCATCAAAAGTCTACCTGTGAAATATGCTATACTCACATGACATCATATCTCTGTACATAGATATCAAATTTGATCAACTTGTGTACACTACAAAACCAGCTACCAATTCTTTAAAATCCATTGCTAATTTAAACACATACATCACTGTAAACCACACATGGGTATCTGATATGTAGGCCTACTTGCATAAGAGATTATTTGCCATGTTGAATTTCATTGTTTGAGTTGGTAAATTTCATGACGTAATACACAATTTCTGTGTGAAAACAAACTAAGGTGACAAGATGGTTTTATACCACAGCATTAAAAAAACTCAGCAATGTTGTAAATGCATAGCTGGAAGAAGTATTTCATGAAAAGTAAGCTTTACATGTAAATATTTCCTTTGGAAAGCATTTAGGCCTACCTCATAACTTAGGTGTTATTGCGCATGTGTGTCTAGCCTCCAGAAAGTGGCTGCATTAGTGTTCAAAAGACTGCAAACACAATATCAATTATGCAATATTTTGGTCACTGTTAAAAGACTAATATGTACAAATGCACAATTGAAACACCAGAAACACTGTAAACATCGTGAAAACAGATCCTCTTATTTGTGACCCTCTGTTCCTGATCCAAAACTGGAAATGTTGTCATTTATTTTTATTTATATGATCCCAAAAGAAGCAACCAGTTATAATAGCAAGCCTAGGTGATGCATCAATGGTGGGTTCATACTTCATCTGCAGACATCAGTCGACGCTAGTCTTTTGAACATGCTTTGCATGCCGGATGCATGAGCATATGCGTTGCGTAAAAAGCATGTTCGAAAGGCTAGCATCTGCAGATGTCTGCCGATGAAGTATGAACCCACCTTAACCCTATCGACATGGGCCAATTCTGTATACGTTATACTTATAGCACATAAGTCAGTGGCTTTAGAGATGGCGTCACAAATGCTTGCAGGTCATTTGGAAAGCCATCAAAAAAGAATATCAGCAAAGACTAGGCTTGTTTGGACTAATTTAGATGCAATTTTCATGCTGATTCTCAATATGCACTGGAAAATTAATAATTTGGACCTTTTCAAACAAAATTTGACAAATTTTGATCGTTCAGCGACTGGAGCCGCTTGCCGTTTTCGTTCAAAGGATTAAGGCATATTGGTGTAGCATTGCTTGGTTGGGCTTTACATCTTCTAAGTGATATGATTCCAATAGCAAATGCCTGCTAGCGTTTTCTCTTCATATTGATAAATGACCCATGTTTGATACCATGTGATCAAGAGGAGAACAAAGGCTAGGCCTAGAAGAAAAGCAGACATGGCAGGAAGTATCAGTGGCTCATTAAATGAGCATAGTCCATCTGCAAATTGGTTTTGATGATTGCCAGAACATGAGAAAATGCTGTCATTGAGGTTTCCATAAGTAGTGTCTGTTTGCTTGTGCCATCAGTGATGATAGACGCTGTCAATGACCAAGTGTCCCAGTTCCCACAGTCACATGTATTGTGCCCCCCCCAAAAAAAAAATCTGAAAATTTAGCATAATGTAGAATGTGCTTGGAAAAAGATTTGTCAATGAAACTGGCATGCCTAGTCTCTGAATGGTAGTCCTTAACGGGCCATGATCTGTAGTCCCAAGAACCCCAGATTTTACTGGAATTGGTCAAAATTTTGGTATCTGAAGAACTCTACTATTTTTCTCATTTACCCTATGAAATCTTAGGGCTAAAGAATGTTTGGTTTGGAAATTATGAGCGAAAATGTGCCCCATTTTGGTTGACAAATTCCACAGTACTCTATGGGGCTTAGAAAATCACGTTTATAGCTCTTTAACATCAGCTGAATGGATTGAAATATCAGAGATGGGGTTTTGGGTGAAGGCCCTTCTATCAAGATTATCTATATCAGTGGCGTAGCCAGGTGGGGACGAAGGGGGGGGGGGTGGCAGGGTGCCTCCTCTGAAAATTTATTTGAGGGGAAATTGGGAAATAAAACCCTGATATTTATGTTAAATCAGCGGCCCTTTTTCGGATTCTTTTGCCCTGCGACCGGAGAACTTTTGCTTGTGATCGGGACATTTGTTGCACTTACCGGGAAATTGCCCCCTCGGAACCACAGGGCTGGCTACGCACTCGCTTTATATACTTAAATCGTACCATCCCCCTCTAAAGTTGCAACTGATTTCTATCTGTCAACAGAGTTGAAGTAGGCACTATTTGGGAGTTCTGTTTATTCCTGTAAACTGGGATTTTAATGGATTTCAACTTGTGGGTCTGTGTTCAGCAAATGCATAATCCAGACATGTTCTTGACCTTGTTGAAATGTTGCCATAAAATAGTATAGAAATTGAAACAAATGTATTGACTTGATCTAATTTGACATTAGTTGTTTATTTTGCTATTATTTAGTAAGGCCACTAAGTTCAATGTTTTGTTTTCATCACATTGTATGGAAAAAACAGAAACAGAAATAGAGTGCTTTAAAGGGATTAAACTCCAAGGAAATAAACTTTTTTCTTCAAGGAGACCATTGTTGTTTCCTCAGAAAACTTTTCTTTTATTATAAGACTTTGTGCATGTTGAAATAGTATGGTTAAAGTTCATGATGATTAAAAACATTGGAAAAATAATTATAAAAGGATAGTTCAGGAATTTAAGATAAGGCAACAAAAAAACCTATGGGCGGGCAGACCTTTCAGCTAGGGTCGGTCGGGCGGGTTTTTTCCCTCCCTTTGGAGGTTAAAATTGGCCTTAAATAGCCCCAAAATCTGAAAAAAATCTTGAAAATTGGTGGACAATTTTTACTAACATATTTTTTTTTACTTAAAAAAAAAATTATATATTTTCACCAAAATTGGCTAATTTGCGTAATGGATACAAATTCAATTTTTAAGACATGACTTATGTGTGGGGAAAACAGAGAGTACCAAAGGCATGTGAGGTTATTCAAAAAGAACAATGACATATGACATGGGAGTATTAATCAGCAATTATAGTGTGATGTAGGCCTAAACCCCATACAAGTCCTTACAAGCAAGCAGGTGCATATACCACTTTGATTTGTTGGTAACTTCCAAAGATCTGAAGTGACAAATTTTTCTTCTCTAATCTAAAGACCTCATACACAGCGGCATCTAAAGTACTTTCTTTTCCAGCGTTGAAGTGTTAAAAAGTGTCATGTTGATTAAAACTCAGCAGTCAATTGAAACTATTCCACCTGTTAACAAGGGTAAAGATGAACAAGTTTTAAAAAATGGTGAAAGCTGACAAGGTAGAGGTCATTTGGTTTGTGGGAACATTCATCATGACTTGATGATTTGAGCAGTGGAATGTTTCCAAATTCATACTGGCAGGACTCTATTGGTGATTAAGGGCATATGCTGTACTTTACCTCCATATTCAAGGGTGTCTTTAATATATTACAAGGATATAAAGGAGCCATTAGTTTTGGATGACTTCAGTTTATTTGTGAGTTAAATTGAAGACAAGTTGTTAATGACTTGAAAGCTCGCTCTTAAAGAGCATTGACTATGGTTACAGAGCAGTTACTTGGTCATTTATTTATTTTTCACTATTTCTTGTTAGTCTCTCAATGTTCAGTCCTGTTTAATGATACACCTATTCCTTTGAAATTGTCTACTAGTCGTGCTGTGGTTAAAAGTGATGAAAAGGCTTGATGGATTCTGAGGTTAGTTGGGAGTGTATTCCAATCAATGGGATTGGCCAGGCATTGTGACAACTACTGAACTTGGGATGAACTTGAATGCACTCCAAGGAATATACTTGTGATCTTAAAATGCTTAGGGGACTCCGACAGCTGACAAAGAAATTAATAGGCGGTTTAGGTACGGTGTAACTTAAAGGGAATTGCATCTTGTAAATTGGTTTTTAATCAGGTCAAAACAGAGTGTTAATTTGATGGGTAATAGGAAGGCATCTCAACTCAAGTGACTGTAGTTTTCCTTCAGGTTATTAAATGTAATGGTAGGAGATGTTGGAGATGTTATATGCTGTATATGTGCAGCACCTGAAACCTAGCCCTGTTAACCAGTAACTGTGATCTCAATTGGGGAGATAGGTTAGGGTTCATGATGGGTTCATGTAGAGAATAAAGGTATAATTCTTTTTAAGCTGGTACTATCTCTATGATGAATTTAAACCGATGATATATATTTTTTTTAAATGCAAGAATAAGGCCAGAGGCCAAGTTTTAAGTTTTTCCAGGCAAAGATAATGGAATTGTTGGGATAAATTCATCATTGTTCCCCCCTCCCCATCCCCAAGCTTGCCCCCCCCACCAAACACCCACCTCTGTTTTTGTATATACATTATGAGGATAGGGAACTGAGTGAAGGATTCTGAGCAAGGATTAGTAACCAAGCATACCAACTTTTAAAAGAGCATTTTTGACATTCACTTTGTTGTGTTAGTTCTTGTGTATAGGATTTTAATAATGGCATACATCATTCAACTTCATCTTACTGAAATACTAAATATCGTTTTCTTTCTTATATGATTTTTTTTCAGATTCGCCGACAGATGAATCTCCCACAGTACAACCAACCTTCCTAGAACATCCCCAAAGTGCTTTTATTGTCAAAAACCAAGAAGTTGTGTTATATTGCAAAGCGTTACCAGTTGTGCAAATGTTCTTCAAGTGCAATGGAGACTGGATATCAGCCGAAAGGCATCACCACCATGAAACCTTTGATGAGTTTGGCATAGATCACATGATGTATATAAGTATAAGTAAGTATCTTTACCAACATTTTTCAAACAGATGGGATCATTGAATCATACTTGGCTTTCGTAATACACTAATTGTCTCCCAAATACTAAGGATAATTACCACACACCCCTTTTGACAACTGAAATATGTACCTATAAATTATGGGAAATTCTAGGAGGATCTTGTGGGTCTCTTTCTACCTGCAAGTCTGGAGAGGTGTCGTAATGTATGGGTCACTGATAGGACTGCCATTTCTGAAGCTTACCATAGCTATCCCTAACATCCCCAAGGACCACAATATACTACACCACTGAGGCAAGAAAATTCACTAAGTCCAAATTATGCTACGATGTCATCATAAGGACACTCATATGGGCACCCTCATGGCTTGCCCTCGCTGGTCATAGGACTGGGCCCCCAAGGGCCTCTGGTTCGATTCCCACCCACAATGTGAAATCGAGGCTTCGTTTGCTTCTATCCCTTAACCCCTCCCTTCCTCCCGGGAGATGACGAGAGCTTAGTGTTAGGGTTATAATTTTCTGATTGTTGGATACAATATTAGTCCAACATCTCATACTTGGATATGCCACTCGAATGTGGCATACATTTGCTTTATTTCTTGAAAAAATATTGACATTATGTGGAGAGAACAGCTCTGCCTATAGCAAGATTTCCAGGTTTTAGGACATATTTTTCTAAAAAAAAGTAATAGTAGTTTATACCTTGTTTTTTCTGTCTTTTCACATGTAAGCAGATCAAACCCAACAGAATTGCCATTAGATTTTGAGTTGCTCGTAAGCTTCGAGTATTGCCGCTTTAGCCCAATTCAAAATTCCAGTGTTTTATGTCACCATTTTGCTTTGTACTGTTTTCATTATAGCTATATCCAAAACAGAAGTTGAAGCATATTTTGGCGATTTTTGGTGCCAATGTGTCGCATGGGGAGATGGTGGCGGCTGGGATAAAAGTGATAAAGCATTTATCAAAGAAGCATGTAAGTATAATTAATTAACAGCAAATCTTCTTTAAAAAGTCAAGTTACTTTGCACACCATTTGTCAGTTACAGAGACAAAACTTTTTTTAACCATTTTTTGCATTTAAAATGCAACTAATTCACTTATAACGTCAAAATGCAACACCAGAATCAACTGAAAATTTGGAAATAACCTTTTCTTGAGGATATCTAGTGTATCATAAACAAAAATTAATGTGCTGTGATCATGAAATGCACCTTTTAAGTAGACAGCATTTTAATAGCAGTTTTGATAATAAGACGAACTGGTTAAGGGCTCCATCTTCACTGTCACTTTGAGCTGTAGCCTTACACAGAAGAAGAGTTCACAATTATTCACATATTGCCACAGTAACTGTCACCAAATAAGGTATTGTCAGAAAGAACATGCATATTTTTTACGAAAAAAGTTACTTGAGCTGGCCGGCTTAATAACTGCCACCAGTTGTGTAGCATTCCTCACCATGCTCGTGCAAGCTCTCACCATACCAATGTAATCTCTCGCCATTTCTGAGACAGTGTTGTCAGATTAGGAAACGTGTCATGTACAAAAAAATGGTAGTACTTCAGAAAAAAATGAGGAACAGTTTGGTGCCTGGATTATATAGAGTGCATCCCAGAAAGAAAAAAGCAATACAATTGCCACAGTTATTGACTGATGGTGTAGTTTTATTACTTTGGTCCTCATATGGTGAGTGGATGCAGGATTCCCTTCATTGATGTACGTTTTATATTTTTTTGCATGTGTAGATCTTAAAAAAGTTGTATCACTTAAATCATGGCAAAAGAAGTAGATGTTAGATGACTGGATAAGAGCCGACGTGTAGCCATGTCATTATGATCAAGAAACTCTTTTTTTCTGAGACTCTGTTAATATTTGTGGGCAAACCTTAGGGCCTGTGAGAAAATGTTGTGTACTTGGGTTCCTGGATGTAATGATCTGCCTTTGGGCATTATGTCAAATGCCTTAGGTACAAAACCACTGTTGTTCATTACAGGTTTAGACCATTTTATCATGATTATGAGAATGAGTGTTAGTTCATACCAACAACGTTAAAAGTGCAATGTCTCTTGGTTTAGCGAGTTCCTTGTTTGTGTGGAGGTAGCACTTAGTTATGGGTGTGATAGTTGGATGTACTAGGGTCTCATTCTACAAGTTCAGAACACCAAGGGTGTATACTTAGACTGGAGGACCTTGGGGTGTAGCCGGGGTACAGGGGGCCTCTGATAGGTAAAAATAGGCTGATTTTGTATATTTTTTGCAAACCCTGGGGTGCTTGCCCTACCTCCACACTCCAACTGAGTTGCTTGTGAACAACAGACATGCAACTTGAAATTAGCAATTGATGATCAAGTGTGGCAGAGTGACAGTATGATATGCAATTCCATCTATAGTGTTATTCTAATTGTTGTGTTTCCCTCAAACCTACTGCATGTTTTATACCTAGTAATTAATAGTTAAAAATATCCACAAAAAATATAACATACGAAAGTTTGCAGTAAATTTGCTCATAGTAGAGATTACCATTCTATAATATCACCAATTTCATTAATGCCACAAACAACTTCCAACTTAATAAAAATTGAGCTAAAACACCAACACTAATCTAATTATTGCCAGTTAACAGCCATGATACGGATAGATGATAAAAATCAGGGTTATGAGAGATTTCACATGTCAGATGTCCCTTAAAAAATGAAAGCCTTGTTTTTGCACTGTTGTAAAGTTTGACATCAAAAATATCTCCATCAAAAACGAGTAAGCTGATAATTATTTTGGTACAAACATTTTGAAATGTCAAAGTCAGCACATATTTTTACAAAATACGAAATTAAATGTTAAATTTAATATTGAAATATAAGCTAATCAAAATCACCTTTAGTTTTCACTTTTCTGTAACAATTACATTGTAAGAAAACTATTGAGTGTCTAATCCATGTGAAATCAATACATATGATACTATATATGGATGTCTCAAAAATCTCTCATTACATCTTCAAATTACAGCTAAGTCACCTGAGGGCAGCGTTAGCATGTCAATAAGTAAAACAACCATAAAACTGAAGTGAAAAATCAATCAAAATTTAGTGGCAGGTTTTTGAACAAAAACCGACCCACTATGGCTAAAATATTCTTCTTGAAATCTAATCTATCCTTAAATTCTTACTAAACCATTGTTCGTTTCTTAGTCCTTATCCAACCTTTAATCCTAATTCCAGGACTGTTTTGTACTGTTTTCCACACTAGTCTATCCAAAATTAGATTGTCTCCCACTGAGTGTGTTTGCAAATAACCTCCTATCCTTTACAGTACTGATTTCAAACCTAATCCATTATTTATTATTTGACCATGGATTTGAGTCCATCTTATACCTAGCCTAGAATCTTATCTCAACAACACACACACACAGTTGATGCGTGAGATTATAAGTACTGCTCTACACATAGCAAGTTGAGATACATTCTAATCGTTATCCTTAATCATAGCAAAACCTTATCTCAAATTTCAATATACATGAGATTCTCCCAAGATGCCTACCAACAGGTCCACTGTATTAAAGGGCCACTGTAAGATTTCAATGTATGTTTTTTGTGTGTGAATTAAAAATAATATTTGCCACCCAAAATATTCAATTCCGAAGTTGGATTCGCCATCGTCTTGATAAGTGATTGATTTATGATGTGTAAGCTGACAATAAAGGGAGGTAACCAAATTATATTTTTAAAGAATCAAAGATTTGGCCCCTACAAATTGTTGATGTAAGATACAATTTTATAAAAGGTTTTAGCAAAATATCAAGTTTGTGTAGTGAGTCATGGGGATAAAGTGAACACCTTTACCTCTCAGTCTACATGCAGGTATCCTAGCTGGAGATACAATTCTCCCCAGACTTTCTGTCTCAACTTACAATACAAACATGTGGAGTTGTTCTGCATGTATAATCTGAAATAAGTTGCATTTAATTGGAAGACTCCCACTTAGAAGGGGATAGCCACCTTGCTTGCAGATGTGTTTTTTCAGGGAATTTTACATAAACCAAGATTCATCAAACTCAAATCAGTGTGGTGTAGCACTATTGATTTTTACCCTTTTAAATTTACAGTTACCAATTTTTGGTCACAAAATATGTTATTCTGCATCAAATGCTCATATATTTGGTGTTTTCATTGTGACTAATACAACTCTCCCAAGATAAGGGGCGGTAGACATCTAAGCTACCAAAGGATTATAATTATAATTAAACCGTGATTCAACATTCAAACCCACCATATTTCATTAAAACCAAAAATCAAGTTATTGAGTCTATCTCTGACTGGATTTGCAACTGGTGTGAGTGAAATTTAATTAAATCTGCTTAATCAAATTGATTTTATTTGAAATAACACAAGCAAGATTAAGAGTAACATAACCTTAAAGAGTATATTTGGAGTGGTAGACAGTGAACTTGTTTCCCATTTGAGAAGGACAATTCCTGCAGAAAAGACATCATCATTTGCATTCATTTTGTTGTGGTTTCATATACTCATTTTCAAACTGGTTGAAGGCAGTTACTCATCTTGTTGCTTTCTGTGCTATTTCTTTTAGAACACTCACATTATGAGGAGCCTAACCATAGAAGATAGGTGGTATGAAGGGAGGTACAGTCTTCTTCCCACAATGCATTTCTTCCAATACAATTTTTGCACTGTTGTCACATGAGTTTATAGTGACAAAAAGTACTTTAATTGCAAGATTGGAATGAATTCGGCTCACTTCGGTACTTTTTGTCACTATAAACTCATGTGACAACCAATGCAAAAATTGGAAGAAATGTATTGTGGAAGAACACTCTTCCTCCTGTTGGTGGTATGTGCCCTCTGCTAAGGGTCTTTCACCTTTATTTGTCCCACTAGTATTAGCACATAAGTTCAGCCAATTTTGCCCTCTCTCATAATAATGATAACAAGTGTATTGCCTTAAAGGTCCATGGCCAATTCGCTAATAGCCTCGTCCCCAGAAGCCCAGATTTTTACCGGAAGTGGTCAACATTTGGTATCAGATGAAAGCTACTATTTTTCTCATTTACCCTGTGAAAATCTGAGAGCCCAAGGAGGTTTGTGGTTGGAGTTAGGAGCGAAAAAATGCGACCAATTTGGTAACACTATCGATCAATATTAATTTTACACAGTACTCTATGGGGCTTACAAATGGATTGAAATATCGGCGCGAGACTTTACAGACGAGGTTTTGGGAGTGAAGGCCAAATCTATCAAGATAAAAAACTTCATAGCCTTAATTTGGGCCATCCCCCTTAAGTTGATAATATCTACTCAAAGAGTAGTCAAACACTGTTAGTAAATATGAGTAAATATTGGAACTTGTTTTATTTTTTAGAAAATAATATGGGAAACTAAATTTTTGTATAGAAAGCCATCCAGACAACCAAATCATTTGAGTATAAAGTTAAAATTTGCGAGAGCAGTAAATTCCATTAGAGAGTTAGGTAGATTGCAGATGAATAGTTATGATACCACTACCATCTAGGTGTTCATTAGGGTCATAGTTCTGAGCCTGAATCCAATTAAGCTTTGAGTCATCGATAGCCGCGGACATCTGTATGTTTAGTCTGCTGTGCCCAGTCATTACGCACTCGCCCCAAATTTTATCGGCATTTTACGAGATATTAAGCGCGGACCTCGGTTTATGGTTTCGTCATATTTGCGCGAGCCCTTGTCCAACCCCGGAGGGGCCAGGTGATTAAACGCTTTATTGTCAAATTTTTTAGATGAAAAATTTCTTCTTTTTTTTTTGCATTGGAGATTTATGGTTTTTGGGTGAAAAATGGTGTTATCTGAGCGTAAAATTGGCTCAAAGGGTAAGTGATGCATAATAATACGGGGTTATGACAAAGCATGCTTCAAGTTGAATTGCCCTCAATATGCCCCGGGGGAACCACTGTTTGGATCCTCTGGGCAGATTTGGGTTAAGAAAGTTCCTATTGTCACCGGGGTAGACTTGTTATGACTATGGTCCCCAAGGCTAGGTAGGGCACTCCCAGTATTTAAGTAGGGTAGATAATTGCCAAAAAGACCCACTTTTTAATGGGTTTACATCAAATGTAATCGCTTTACAATTAGCATTGTAGATAAGCCTAAAGGGTGGTTGTGATAGATGTAATATCAAGTCTTACTTAATTTGCGTGCTTTTCTAGAAGGTTATGTACACCTTCTCTACAGAATATTGACACATCTTAATTAGGTAATGAATGCCCAGTAGCAAGTCAAGTTCCCAGCTTCCATCCTCACTTTTGTTGATGGCATTATGGTGTATCATTGTGAAAAAAACCGGCACATTTGCTATCTCCCCACAAGCAACTCAATCCCTGAGGTGGAGTTCATAACCCACATGCACTGATGAACTTGAAGTCTGACCCAATGATTTCTAGGAGTTTTGAGAAAACTAGAAGTAGCACCAGTACCACCACACCACACTCTTCCCTTAAGTTGTAAGAATTTAAAAAAGACAAATTATAATTAAGCCACTTGAACTCTATTTACCACACTGCTACAACTTGGGTCTAATATGAACCTTAAAGATGCAGACTTTAAATATGAGGTGCAGTGTACTTCTGAAAGCTCTTAGTCTTAGGCCAATTTTGACCTAACTTCTTGCAGGTTTGCCACAGGGCTTGGAGTGGGAGAACAGGCTGTTGTAGTGGTCCTGTGCCCACCATTGAAGTCCCTGGTTCAAATACCAGAAGGGATACTCAAATTTCCTCATGCTTGGACGACGACGTCTTGTTTGACTTGTTCTAGATATTTGGTTATTTGTCGAACATGCTGAGAAATGTGCCTTGATCACCCATTGAGTGGATATGTTACCTGTTATTCAAACTCAAACTTTTTTATTTTAATCCTTGTACAAACCTTGTACAAACTATTTCTGAGACATTTTTGGGAATATGAGAGTAATGCTAATTGACTTAATTTCCAAATCTCCTACAACCCAGTCACACATCCATTATTTTGTTAAGGTATCACAAAGGGTGTGGATGGTGTTAACCTTAGTATCCAAGTCTTGGATCCCTGACTTAAAAAAAGGTTATATGACTGCCACAAGCTTACCATATTTGAATCTTTTGAATATCTTTTAAATATTTGACTATGTCATGATGTAATTTTTGCTATTCTAATGATTTCTCATAGGAGGTTGATATTCTCTCTGCAAAAGGTCATTGCACTGTAAAACACAGATAATATTTTCTGACTTTACAAGTAGAACATCGCAAGATTATAAATTGTTATATCAAAAGTATGAGTGTTTTGTCACAAAGTAGCATTAGAGTAGATCTGAATTATTCAATACAAGGCCAATAGATGATATCCAAGTGCGTTTTTTTTTCTATGTCTGTACCACCGCCCAAAAAAAAGTCAGACAATACAAATGTAAGAGAGTGTATCAGTTTCCATGGTAAAGCGTGGATGTTGTCATCAGCAACAGGGAAGGAGAAGTACTAGAGGGCATTTGGGAATATTATATTCCGGGCCACACCTCTGCATGCTACGCTATTGATTTCTTAATTATATTTGCTGTCCGGATCGTCTTTCCATGAGCTGAGCTTGTATGAGGTGTAAACCCCACTCATAACAATTATTACCATCAGACCTGATGCCACTTATCAATTAGCGCATTAACGCTATTATAATACCGCATGTTTACCGGACCTGTCCAGTTGAGAGTTCCACAGGCAAGGTAATACTAGCATTTAAGTGCAATAATATTTGGATTCAGGGTGATTAAGTCAAAGAAAACATTTACAATTTGGTAAATGACTGTATACTTATTACAAGAAATTGGAGCTGCAGTAACATTATCTTCGAAATTCTAAAGTCAAGTAGTTTATTCTCTTCATTGAAGTCAGGAATGGTACTTTTCTTTACGTTTCTGGTTTTGGCTTTCAAATTCTACCTGTACAAATACAATAAGTAAATAAAAATTTCTGCTATTTATTTGTACCAGTAGCATTCCTGATTACACTAAATAAACTAAATATATCATTTTATTCTTGTAACAGAAAGGTAATAAGTTGTATGTTAGTTCTTTTTAATAACATAAATTTTGTATACTTTGCATAAAAATGGTAGTCTATATTAAATGTTCTTTAGTTTTGGCTCTGAAGAATTTGCTCTACAACAAATTTTAATCCTGTTCTGGATAAATAGCATACCTTTAAATCTGTTTTCACATGCTTCAGAATTCAGTAAGCTGAATTGAAGAAATTCAAATGTTGTCAGTTTATATTGTTGGATTTTGACCAGTTCCTGAAACTACATCTCTCTAGTGTCTCTACATTATTCCTACACTTATTCATCCAGCTCTATCATTTTTATTGATCAAATTTATTATTATTATCTGATAAAGAGTGTGGAACAGGGGAAAATCTAAGTGATGTGCTAGAACTAGTACTGTATGGAATATGGTGCACTAAGAGACAATTCACTTCAAAGGGGCTTATTTAGTAGTGGTCCCCAGAGCTGTCCATGAATAGGGGGTCAATAGAATATAGCACACCATTACTATTACAGTATATTCCCTACTGGTCTTATTCTTACCATGCCTCCCTTGTGACTGTGTTGGGGAAGCAGCCTTTCATATCCAGACAAGTTCATAATGGCCGTGCATGGACAAGAGTCAGTGTTGCATTTATGCAGAATTAAATGGTGAGCCCATCATTTGGGAGGGCAAAATTTGTGTTGATAAAATATTTACCCAGCAAAGTCTTTGTCTGAATGGATCGTGTCGCGGAGCAATCTCGTAAAAGAAAGGGGGTATCTGGAACCGGGAGATGAATGGAGGATTGGAATCGGAGAGGGTCGCCGCGCGGCGTTGGGCAAACATGTCATTTGTGTAAATTCCCCTTGTTGCATAAATTTGTGGATGTTGCAAGGCTATCAGGGAATATTGGATAACCCGAGATAAACAATCCAGGATGGCTAGGTGATGAGATGGATTCTAGCTAGGGCTGACAATTTACCAATAGACCTAGCTCAAGTTCACTTTGCAGTTAGAGGTGTAAAAATGACAATGCTTGTGGTTAATCTCTTCTATGTTGCCTCTCAAAGACATACTTAATAACAGCACCACTTATGGACATATAATTGTATCATTGACAGCAAAGAAAGATATACAAATATACCTTTATCCTCACCTTAAACCTTAAATTGTGATTCTTTAATGTCAACCCTAATCCTTAACCTCAAACCCCTAACTATAAACAAAATTTAGCAGTGTAGACATTATGACTGAGTGCAGATTGTATAGACATACAAATTGCCGCCTTATTTCACCAAGCTTAATTCAATCAGCTCTAATTCATTCCTCTAAGTATGGGTATTGAGATTAGGGTTACGGGTATTGAAATGCTGGCAAAATACTTGACAATATAACTAAATCATTGAAAAATGGGACATTGTTAGATTCTCTACAACTCAGACCTTGTGAGAAGTCCAGCCTGGGTACACACAACCAAAAAGCGTAGTTTTATGAACTTTTCCTGCAAAGATTGAGTCAATATGTATTGGATTCATTTTCGTCTGCGTGAAAGCAAGCAGTGGTGACTAAAAAGTTTGCCTACTCAGTGTAAATGCCCATTTTGGAGTGGTTTACCATGCGATGGAGTAGTTTCTGTACAAAGAAACTGGGACACTGCCGATAAAGGCATATTATTGTACCTGACTTTCTCAGTGTGAAAATATAAATACGGCACTTGAAGATCTAGTTTTCAACAACAAAAAAAAGTCAAGTATCATTTTATGCACAAGTTTTGCATGGATTAAAAATGCTTTGAAATTGACAAATATAGAAAATATTGTTACTATTAAAATTATTTTGCTTCTTCCCAGATATGAGAAAATCCTTTGATCAAGAACCATTGGGCGCAAGAGTAATAAGAGATAACTCCATCCAGTTGCTATGCCGACCACCGAGAGGTGAACCAGACCCCGAGGTTTACTGGGAGAAAGATGGTATTCGTGTGGACACGGAAGACCATCACTTTCTCCAGACACAAGAAGGCAGTTTAATAATCACTTCAGCAAGGATGTCAGACACCGGCAACTATACATGTATAGCAGAGAACCTAGCAAGTAGACGCAAGAGTGAGACGGCATCTGTTACTGTCTATGGTAAGCACCAAAGGTTATTTTGAACCAATCCCATAATGCATTGCAATGTGCCTATGCTGTACTGTACATACAAAACATGTGTCAGTACAATAGGCATAAAAAGTGTTCAAGAAGTTTAAGGATCACAAAACTAAAATGACCTAAGTACTAGTGCTTTGTGGGTCAAAATGAGTGTAAAAGTCAAGGATTTTTTAAGAATAGGATTTATATGAGATCACATGACCTTATTGAGGAGAAATTTCCCAAAACTGGTGCACTGTGGGATGGACGCGATACACCCTCTGGGTAAGCACAGGGCTCGATTTTGGTTGACGGTAACAGTTTTTTTTTGAGACAGTCTTTTTGATTTGAACACTTTCAGAAACCGTATGTTAAACAAAAATGAGATCGAAGGGGTATTTCGTGATGCACAGGCTTGTTCTTGACTCACCCCAGAACAGTTAAGGGTCCATGGCCCGATCACTAATAGCCTCGTCCACAGAAGCCCAAGATTTTCCTGGAAGTGGTCACATTTTGGTATCAGAAGAAGCTAACTATTTTCTCAATTACCCTGTGGAATCTTAGAGCCAAATGATGTTGGTTTTGAAGTTATGAGTGAAAATGTACCCCATTTTTGGTCGCCCAATTAAATTTTACACAGTACTCTATGGGCTTACAAATCACGTTTTTTAGCTCTCGCATCAACCGGATTGAAATATCGACGTAAAACTTCACAGATGGAGTTTGGATTCAGCCAATCTATCAGATGAAAACTTCATATCCTAAAGGGTCCATTTCGTGATCCACAACCTCCGTCCCCCCCACTTACCTCAAAAAAGATGAAGAAAATTTTTTTTTTTTTTTTTAAACATCTGAGTCGTTAGCCTTAGTAATCATATGTACCAAATCTACGTGCAAATTCGTCGCATCTGTATGAACGTTCGCATTTGTATTTCTGATCCGTAACGGACATAAATTAAAGCACAGTGGCCTATGGACCGTTGACAAGTATTTGCTCATAACACCAAACTACAAGATCGGAATAACTCAACTTTCGTGAATAAGCTTTTCTCACGGATATCTATTGAACTATGAATAAAACAGAAGGTGCAGAATCACGAAATGCACTTTAAATTATGAAAAAGAAAAAAATCCCCCTTTAAAATTTTGTATCACAATTCACTAGAGTTAAACTGAAAGAAATTAAAGCACGTGGCTTTAGGGTCCTCTGATTCACAACATTTGCTCATAACAACCAAATGCAAGATCACCATCACTAAAATTTGGGAGGATATTTAAGTGAACCATAACAAAAAACAGAAGAGGTGATGCTATTTTGAATCCCAATGTTACATTGCAATTTTTGTTCAAGTTCAATTGAAATGGGACACAAATTTCACAAATTTAACACTGTAGGTGAATTTGTAATTCAAATAACACCCTAAAATTTCACAAGTGCATGGATACTTAAAGCATATAAATTCATCCCTCGCTGGTTTTGCCTTCTCTGTCCAGTGTAGTCACAACTATTCACCCATTTATTGAAGAATATCACTTTGAACTTTCTCTTACCAACTTTTTTCCTTACTGGAAGTCCCTCAGGCACATTTTCCTTGTGAAGGGGCCAGAATGTTTATCTCCACCAAAGAGCTGAAGGTCAGAGGTCAAATGGAATTTGAAGCCGCCAATGGCAGACCTCATTTAGCCACCCATCTAGATTACCCATTTAGATCGCCATCGGTGTTGTTCCACCGTGTTTGCTACATTCACTAAGTCTTTGTAATTTTCTGTTTACGAACAGAAGGGAAGAGCCTATTGTGCGTTTGTCATTGTTAACAAGATGGGTGAGCCTCTTCATCGGTGATGTGTAACTGAAGAGAGGCAAGGAACGGTAGTGAGATGTTCCCTGATGTTTGGCAATAAGTTGGGTTGAGACCATGTTTTTTTTTTGGGGGGATATTAAATATTTGGTCAAATTAATCACTGAATAATAATACTAAAATTTGTTGTTTTCTGTGGGGGGGGGGGTTTTTATGATATCTATATTAGTAGAAGTAGAAACACATACTTGAAAGTGATAACTTCGATCCAACTTGGTGAGATTTGTACAGGTCAAACTTTGTTGGTTCCCACTCAGTACTAATCCATATGTGTGAGGTGATAGGGGCACATTATTCTATTTTGGCCTCATGCCTATAGCGGTATTAGAAGTCTATGTGATGGTAATGCACCAAGGGCAGATTGGGGGGTGCATCCGCCTGTGCCCCCTATTTTTTGCAGTGCACAGGGTGCTGCAAATAGTGGCTGGTTCCCCAATTGTGAATTCCTCTGGATCCCCCCTGTGCACCATCCTCTGTTTCCGGCTACTTATATCTCCTCACAAGTTTACTAAAGGCTTCTTTTTGGATCCAAGTTGGTGGGATGACCATTGGGTGGGGGACAAGGTGAGTGTTCAGAATTTGATGCGACAGTCAGCTAGGGGGACATTTAGCCCTTAATTAAAAAAAAATACGCCAAATAGCATTTAATCACAGCAGCCAGCACGTTCCGCTGGTGCATAATTTACTAAAATCAGGTTACGCACTGCTGCTTTTTGAAACACCAACATGTTCATCAGATTTTCTCAAGAAAAAATCGAAGACTGTGTGAATTTGTTTTCCAAATGGTTCCTTTTATACCACCTGAACCCGTTAAACAAAAAACTTCTACCCTGTCAATGTTTTTTTGTTTTAAAATATATTATTAACTGGATTCCAAACTTCACATATGCCACTATTTCTGTTGATGACAGTCATAATGGGTGTCGGCTACTGTGGTTTTAATTAATTTAATTAATTAAATTTGCTATTTTGAAATTATACAAACATATACATAAAGCGACGTTTGATTTTTTTTTTGTCTGTCTTTAAAGTTTCATTGTGCTCTAATTTAAACATCTATTCCATCAATATCGTTGGTATCAGGTCATCACAAAATAATAATCACTAGGCATCTAGAGTTTCCATTTTACATATCAATATCTTATTTATCCTGATCAACCAATGTCAAATTCTTTTCAAATATGTTCCGTTTTCAAATTGGCCCATATTCTGAAGGTTAAGCATTGGAAGGTGCACTGAATATGCTCATGAAAAAAAAAAAAACAAACAGGATTTTTGTTCGTATCAATCCAAAACTTTGAAGTAAATATATACCACAATAGATTTGTTAGTTTGCATCAATAAAAAAATCATAACTTATACCCTACATTTGCAAAATCAGCAAATTAGATAATATCTTAAAAGGCTTCCCCACAAGTAAATTGAGGATTGATCAGTTTGAATCCAGCAAGATAACTAAATACAAAAAATCATGATTTGTAAATCCAAATACTTTGTTTGGTTTGTTTGTTAATTTGGTGTTGTTTTTTGGGGGTCTCCAATAATGGATTTCCTAAGTTGGGTTCTGATTGATAATGACCCAGCCTACCTGGAGTAGGTCTTATGTCTATTTGCAGGGTCAACAAAGAAAACACACAACTTTTTAAACATTCTGCATTTTCTCTGTTATTTTTGTTATATTTTTTTCTTTCTTCCCCTCCCTTAAAGGGGTATCCTTGGTGGTGGAAACAATCAGAGTTGAACTAGATTAAAGACCTCTTAAAGAATAAGCTATACAATCTTTATCCTTGTGATCCTCTTTTAAATTTCATTCACGCTAGGCTATCCAATACATTTTTATACACAAACTTAAATGTCTTCTCTTGTGAGATTTTCAAACCTGCATTTTGTGGATGGGATTAAATACAATCACCTAAAATAACCTATTCAAAGTTTTAGAGTTGAACTTTAATAGAAATAGGCCCTATCGGTTTTTGATGTCTTTAGAGCATTTATGGGTTGTACACCAGCCCATGATCTGTGTGTTATAAATTTAGTTTTGTTGATTCTTTTCTCAAAAACTAAACATTTAAGTTTTATATGACAGATTTCCTTGCCTCTAACTCTGAATTTAAACAGGTGTATGAGCAGTGGAGAATAGATGGATGAATCTTAAAGTATTAGATCATAAGTATGTGAGTCCAATGTAAGGGCCTATATATTTCAACATTTTAAAAATGCTATACTTTTAATTGAACAGGTTGATTGTGAGGCTGGTCATCGTGGTCAAGTTGGAGTTTTCATTTAATGGCACACTTGGTACCGAAGAACAAAGAAGAACAAGAATGTGCACCAATCCAACTGCCGTTTTTACTGTGGTGATATGTGTCCATGAAATCCGAACAGACTTACACTTGTTCTGTGGATGCAAAGGTAAAACTAGCAGTAAAGATTTGAAGCAGGGACATTAAACCCTCAAGAATTTGTAACTTCCCCACTTCAAATACTCCTTGGCCTTGTCCTGAATGTTCCTAACCAAACCTACCTGCCCTTTCTGGAAGTTACCGATTTTTGTGTTCTTTCGTTTTTGTCTGTACCTAAAGAACTTTTATCTTTTGCTTCTAAGGATAGGATACCTGCATGGGCAACTTTAGTTTTATTCTTAATTTTGGCGATTCTGCAATGACCCCTTGACCTAATTTACAGACACTATTATTATGTTCACGTACAAAATATACGATACTACACGCCACTGACCTTATTTTCCCAGCTCAAAACAAATTTGAATTCAAATAGTATTGGGTGGTGTGCCGCGTGTAATATAAACTTGGCCTGTTCAGCAATCATTGTCAAAAAACAACTAGGTTTTCTATTTTTGAGCTCATTTTTTTAATGGGTGACCAATGCATTCACTAAACTTGAAAGTGTAACCAAATTTTACTCATCTGAAAACATCGCCATTGTCACAAGAGGGGCAGAATGGGGGCAATAGAAGACGTAAGCTAATAAATCTAGTTGTGGGACATGGTTTAAATTTTTGCCCTTTTCATGTAAAATCATCGTAACAACAATGTTTATTTTCCCTATTTTAAAATGCATGTTTATCTAAATTGGTTGTTTCGGGGTTTTTTTTTTTTTTTCATATATACAATGTGAGTTTACTCTCAGAGAAAATAAGTCATGTTATATCATTGCATTTATTTTCAACTCAGTCCAATCACTATTGAGTTACGACTATGCTCATCCACCAAGGACACAGTTCAGGGTTACTGTAACTACATTGGCATGAACTGACCTTGTTGAGCTGGGTATCATTATCATACCCAACAACCAGGGTATTTTCTAAATACACTGGTGAATGGAAGGCACTGAACTGTGACAAGGGAACTGAGATTTACTAGCTCATAGTGAATTCATTCACTGCAATGACAGTGCGGTTTACCAAATTCTTGATCGGAAAACATCATCAGCAACAATCCTGTCTTGTGCACAAGAGGGCAGTATGACCATAAAGACTCAAGCTCGTAAATCCATTCACTGGCAAGGGGGATTGTGATCGATAGTGGCTTGTTGGGATCTCCATGATTTGGACAAAGCGGAACGTATCTGGCATGTATGTACAACCGTATTCTGACTTGGACCTGGTTGTGTTTGATTAGAAATCAAATAGCAAGGGTTGTTTGGAAAAAAACATGTCCCCATGAAGTGATTGTAAGTGCCATTAGAGAGGCAATTGTTTTTGGTAACACGTCATTGTAAAGACCAGTAAATTGTTGCGAACAATTCCTGTGTCATTCCTTAAAGGTCCAGGGCCCGATCGCTAATAGCCTCTGGTCCCGCATTGGACTCCAAGATTTTACCGGAAGTGGTCTACATTTTGGTATCATAAAGAAGCGACATTTTTCTCATTTGCCCTGTAAAATCTTATGGCCAAAGGATTTTTGGTTTGGATGTTATGAGCTAAAATGTGCCCCATTTTGGTCGACCACTATGAATTTTAACACAGTATATCCAATGGGATTACAAAATCACGTTTTTAGCTAGCTCTCACATCACAACTGGTTGAAAAATCGTTGCGAATCTTTATAGGTATAGGGTTGTGGTGTGAAGGCCATTCTATCAAGATGAAAACTTTATATACTTAAATCGGCCATCCCCTTTAAAAAAAGCATTTAAAACTTTAAGTTCAATAGGAAACCCCCCAAAAGTGGTTTAAATTATTTGAGGCATTTACCTTAATCATACTAATTGACTATATCTCTGTATAATTCCCGGTAAAAATGCACCTCAAATTTTTCAGCTGATTTTCCCATTCTATCCTGACCTGTTAACCCATTCAATTTTTATGGAATAGGAGGTTGAGGGGCAGGGGCGGACCCAAATGAAGTCAATTTTTCTTAGGGGGGCAATAAGTGGAAATTAGGAGTGGACTATCCAAAATTAGGAGTTTTTAACAAATTTTGGTTGATTTTTGCAAAAAATCTGTCATTTTTGTTCTGGTGGGGGGGGGGGGGGGGTGGGACTGGGTTAAGAGAAATGGGTTGGCATTTCCACCTTTGCCCCCTCTACGCACTGCATCTGTGTGGAGAGTAATGATTCCTCTCCACTGAACACTTTGTTAATGGCATGTATCCAAGTAAGCCCACCCGTTTCTGAACTTACCAACTTCCATTGAGCTTTACCCGGATCTAATGTTTTGGTGTCTTTTCGCTTTGTTACGTAGTTCAATGGAGGCTTGTCTGATTGGTCAGAGTGGTCCACGTGCAGTCAATCACCTTTCTGCAATTAACGACTCGCTACTGTAATAAGCCGCAACCCAGAAATGGCGGTGATGTGTGCTTCGGGATGGCATCGGTACTCGCAACTGCACAAGTGAAAAACAATGCCTTGTAATTTATCGTGGTTTTTTTATTTGTGTCAAAATTGGTGATCACCACTATCTGACCATCCACAATTTTAAGTTGATAACAATCTGAAGGTTAATAATAATGCATTAGAAAGCCTTGTTCTATGGCTTATCGCATAAAAACTGTTTTGTCTAGTGGGGTAAGTTAAGCTTTACCATCCCATCAAATATTTCAAGACAAAACCTGTTAGGTGATGTTTCAAGACAAGGACGTGGGGTCCATTCCCAAAACTCATCGTAAATCTACGGGCATACTATGTCATTGCCTGAGTGGACCAATAAGTCCAAGCACTGTGTAACTGATATGAAAAGGTCTGTTTATGTAAGGATACGTAGGGTCTGTCACAGTTTTGGAATATGATCAATTTAAACCCCCTTAACGGCCATAAGCCCGCTCCCTGAGACAAAATCAGTAATACAGCCTTTTCAACCATTTAAGTTTTCTGTGTGAACACAGCCTTACTCTATGATAAGCCTTTAAACAGTTTGACTAAAACAACCAAGGTTTAGTGGAGACGGATTTTCCCGCCATTGTCTGGGGTACTTATATACGTGTGATAGCATCTCTTACTCCAATTTACAGTCTGATAATATTTGTTGGACATAATCGAACACAAATGCGAGCGTGCGCCAGAGAACATCGCACCGCACCTCATTTCGCGACGCGCAATTGGTCAAGAATGCGCCAAACCTCTGCGTAGCTTGTTTGCGCTTACACGAGGTTTTGCGTATCTCCTGTCCAAGTAATTTTTAATCTCACTGTAGCAAGTTCATGCACATAGCCAGGATCCCCCACCCCCGATCGTGGGGACGATCCAAGCCACAGAGATCCAACAGCCACCCCCCCCCCCATCCAGCGGGGTCCTGGAAAGTGCGCATTTTTTTTACGCAATTTGAGCCTTATTTCAGTGCCCTCTCCTTCTTTTTCTTCCTTTTTTTTGTAGCCCCTTGGACCCCTGTGCACCACCCCCCCCCCGGTACACGCATTAGGTTATCATGTTGGTCAAATCTAGGCCTTATCAAATGTTAGTCCATTTTTTTTGCCAGTATGTTTTGACCCAATTGTGTCTTCTTTTTAACAGATGTGCACTATACAACTCTGAAGACAAAACATCAGCAGATCCAAGTGTAAGATACAAATAGGCATCAGTAGAACGGGTCATACCTTTTTGCTGCTGGGTGCTTTTCTGGAAGTCAGGGATGCATAATAACATCAATAACCAGGCCTGCATCCAGTTGATCCTAACTGATGCACAGTAAGGATGTCACATGATTATATAACAACATGGCAATTGCTAAATATTTGATAGGTGCATTTTGCTTCTCATGTCCTCCTAAGACATTCTGACAATTTCTATATTTTCATACGTTATAGTGAACAAAAATAGCCTGCTTTTGATTTGGGATACAAAATTACAAGCTGTTACCACCTCAGTGACCGGACACTGTGGACTATTTTCCATAGGCCTGCTGGTCTGGGGGGAATTACTAGCAGATTATCTTTCAAAATATGTCTTTTTACATAAAACAAAATGGCTTTAGGAAACTGACTCACACACCAAATTTGAACTAATTATCTGCATTTAAATAAAGTAAAAACAGGAAGAAAACTTAATTCACATTATAATTTGTTTTTACTCTCCCATTTGAATCCATACACAGCAAAAGAACAAAATCTTGTGGAGCAAGTCCCCCTGTACATCGGCATCGCTCTTGCAGCCTTAGTCGTCCTACTCGTCTGCGTCTTCGTCATCATATGCCTCGCTACGCGCAGGAAACGTCAGAGCTCGGCATACTCGGCTACAACCACGGGTGAGGGTCTAATCACGTTGCTCTTTCCAATACTCTGAGATACACAGATACAGGTATTTGCCATAACTGGAGAATTGAAGCATTGCATGGCAGTTGACCCTAGCTGGAATGGTTTGATGTCTTCTCCTAAGATCATGTGTGGTATGAAACATCTGCACAAGTCTGTTGCCATGCACCTTTTTAAACCAGCACTCTAACCCTGATTCTGATCTCTAATGCATTTTTGTTCTGGGCTTGAAGGAAACTTTGTGTGTGTGTGTGCGTGCGTGCGCACATGTGCACGTGTGTGCGTATGTGTGTGTGTACATGTGTGAGTGTGTATATATGGTGGATGTGCATGCGAGTGTGTGTGTGCATGTGCGTGCGTGTTATATCCAAGCTCTCATACCCTAGACCTTCCACCAATAGATATATTTGGATATAGTCTAGTGCATAGCACAGAAATTCTCAAATTGTATAAATTTAATTGGTTTAAGCTTGTTTAGCTAAAGGGATTGTGTTCACAAATAATTTATTGAACAATGAATTTTAATTAACAACTTTGCTTGTTCAAAAGTGAACTTTGTAGATTCAATGAGATAATTGATATTTTGCTGTGCACCCTGTGCATCTTTCAATTCGTATACACTGTATCTTTCCAGGATTTCATAGCATGGATGACCCCCAGGGATGACCCTTTATAGTTGTCTGGCATCCTTTAAATCAATGTCTATACTCCTGCTTAAATGTAAACAATGTGCTCCTTTGTTTCCTTATTGATGATATTTCTTTTTGCCATCCTTTACAAATATGGAAGAAGATTTAAATATTACAGTCAAGTATCTGTTCTTAATACATCAGTGTCTGTTTTTTTTTCTTGGTTACATGTGGCTTTGTTATGCCTGATTTTGATTACATAAATTACAAATGTATTTTAACCCTTTTGGCATACTGTCCCCTTTTACAGTTTTCTGATTGGTCAATTACATGTCATAGTCATTTGAATAACCAATTATAAACTTGGTTTCTAAAATATGTAAGACTAATCCTCTTCAGCTCTATCATTCTTACCATGGTGCTGATTGGCTCAGTAAACTATCTAGCCTTCTTTGTAGCCAATGGGCAGGTAGCTCTTATCGAATCACAACAGTTTGTTCAATCACTGGTCATTACATGTTGACAAGCAGTTACTGTAAAAGTGGTTATTTTGCGCGTGTAATTTTTCGGGGGTGCTTCTGCAATTTTTAAAATTTTCACTTGTTTTTAAATTCGCTTTTTTTCAGCTATCCTACATAGAACTTACACACAAAATAGACATTTTCGCATATTCTGAATTTCGCGCTTGTTCAGAAGTTCGCGAAAAATAATGTAGCGCAAATATTTCCACTTAAACAGTATTTGGATCAATCACAGGTGGAGGGGAATTGCATGGTTTCAAGAATTTGACTGCATTTGCATTTTATTTTTTTTCACAATGATCAAAAATAAGGCTTGATAACTGTTTTAACGTGGAATATATAAATACTCAGTCCCCCAGTGTCAATAACCTAATATTTTGTTTGAAATGTTAATTGAGGAATTGACAAAATTGATCAATAAAGTAGTGGCCGGGATATCCTGTGCCCTCTGTTGCTACTGTCTAATATATTTATATGTGTTAATTTTTCAGATGAATGCAACTTAGCTATGTTTATCAGTACAACCTGATCTGACACAGTCCACCTCTCTCAACACCAATACAATAATCTCGCTGCCAAACCACGAGGGTGAGAAACTGCAAATGACAATGTCTCCCATCCACCAATCCAGTTCCTTTTCTGATGATCTCATCCTAAAGCCATCGCTAGTTAAGCCAAATATTTAACAGTAACCTTCTCACCACAGAATGGAATTGTAACACATATCGAAGGCTATGATTCGCCAAACTCACAGTACACCATTCCCAACGGGGGCGTCTTAGACCCCCGACTGCATCAGTATGTGCCGTTAGTCGGCCCTGGTCGGGACAGAACACAATGTGATTACAGGACACATAATTTCTTAGACCAGGTGGATCGAGAGATCCCGTGTTGCCGAGGAAGATCATGTATGTCCGAGCAGGAACAAGAAGAGGCAATATATATCAGGAGATCAGAAATAGAGACTCTGCCTGCTCCGCAAGGAGTCAGTCTTCTTTGTCAGAGGATAGCATACAACCATCATCACCAAATCAATCACAGTCATCGCCATATCAATCGGATGGTACAGCGCCCTCAATTGTTAGTGCTTTATTGCCACCGTATATTGACACTACTTGTATGGCATGGGGAATGGTGACGCATAGAGGAGGAAGATTAGTAGTACCGGATGCAGGTGGGTGTACAGTCTGTCTCCTGTATATTAAACATAAATCGGAGATCGTAGAGTTGATATAGATTTTGCTTAACCCATACATCACTGCATGCAACCAAATTATTGAGTATTTGTCAGAGCTCTTAACAGATGCTATGTAATAGCGGCACTCTCAAGGAATGCAGGACATTTCAAAAAGATGAGGGGCCCAAGTGAATTGATAACATCTTAAAGCAATCATGGGAAGCACGACCAATCATTAAAGTGAAAGATAAGAAGCATATTTCACCTTCCCACGTCATTCAAATCTGTCAACTTTGGTTTGTTTTGGGCTATTAATGTCACCCAACAAAATTCAGGGACTTTGGAGTAGGATTCCTCTCCCTATAGACATGCTGAATCAAGAACTTGCTTTAATATACAGGTCCTGACAGACACTAAGACCACCTTAGCTATCGAAGAACTTGATACTACTTGCTGCTGAAGTTTATTTTTAATTAATGGTCAGAGCACTTGAGCAGTGAGAGCAATTTTCTTTGTCACTTAAGTATCTGTGAAGAATCCATAGGATGAATTGAAAAATTATCCATTTGCTATTTTCTCTTTTCTTCCAATCATAGGTATAGCCTATTTATTCCAGAGGGTGCATTACCTAAAGGTACCTCAGAAGATCTATACATAGCTGTGAGTAGAGAAACCACCGACAGACCACGTCTGGAGGGCCAACAGACGATACTCAGTCCTGTAATTATCTGCGGTCCGTCAGGGCTAGCATTTTCCAAAACCAATGTCTTGTACTATGCCACACTGGCACAGAATGACAAAGGAGGGGGAGACAAAGCATACACAGTAATGTTTCAAATTCAGGAGAAAAGCATTGGCAGGTGAAGAAACTTGTGGGACTTGTTAGGTGTGTTCCACCAGGATCCATTTAAGGGCCCACATTAAAATAAAAATAACTTAAACAAAAGCATAATGAATATGAGACTAAGTGTTGCCTCATAATAGGGAATATGTTTTATATTTGTGCAACTCTAAGGTCTAAAAATAAACAAAATTGCAATCAAAACCCAATAACCCAAACCCCGTAGGGACTGGTGCACCCATTGTTCCTCTGCACATGGTTATGCTTCGAACTGATGTGTTGCAAAATCGTCATAAAACTTGTAGAATAGATTAATTTGAAGACAGACTTTTGGAATAAAATATAGTTCAAAATGGGGGGGAATATATGCGGAATAGACATTGTTCACAAAGAAATTACAAGTGTTGAGTAATGATGTCTTGACCAACGCAGGGTCATACTCATGAAAAACATGGTGGGTCACAGGTTTTAACAGAGTTACATGATGAAAGATTTTTGTGGGGTAAAATGGTAAACTACTTATCTCAAAGTACACACATTTTTAAATACTTTATTGTCAGAAGTTGTGGAATTGATGCATGCCACAACCAAGAAAATAATTAGAGGACCCAAGTACATTCAGGTTTCCATATTATTCTTTCATTTCTACTGAGAAGTTTTGTTATAGAGCTAACAGAAGTATATTTGTTTGATTTCACAGAAAATTGTTACTGTTGGTGAAGAGCCATCACACACCTATTTATGCCAATAGATAAGAAACAGTGTTCCATAGTCACAGAGCAGCTAGGCTGGTTTGCACTCATAGGCGAGTCACTACCAGAACAACAAGCTACTAAAACACTAGGACTAGCTGCCCCCCCCCTTTTGGCCAGTACTGAGAGCAAACATGGATTATACCATAAAGATATATATATGAAGACCCACTGATGCCAATAGAGGTGGGTATTATGCACTTTTGTCATTCAATTTAATTACATTCAATAACCAGACCCCTTGGAGAAAAGAGATGGTGTAGTTAAAATCCAAATATAATGTGCGTTCTGATGCCTTCTCAGGGTTGCTTTAAATGAAGTCTGCTAGCGATCGAAACATCCGACAACTAGTATAGAACCTTGAATGCATGCAAGTAGCTTTGCTATGTATTGTTCTGAATGGAATCATGTGGAGAGCCTGTGATTAATTTAGTTCTCAGTATCAGAACATCATCAGATAAATAACATTCAACATTAAATGAACCACCACTCCTGATGAGCAAACCCACATTTTAGAATACCATAACGGTCAGAGGGGACCTGGAAAGCATTACAATCCATAGTGGGTGGTCTCTACAGGTAATGTTATTACCAAATGGTTACAATTAAGGTCTTTGCTGGATGTTTTTTAGGCCCCTTTAATATAACATTATGATTGTCTTTTGACTAACAGTTCTCAGGTTCTACTCATTGTCTTGTTGCGAATTGTTATTCAAATGGAGCAGAAATTAGGTGGCGATTCCTAAACAGACATAAGCAGATGGAAATTATGTGATGACGGCAGTAATCTGATCCTCAGTATTGAAGAAATCATCACAGGATGGAAGTGTAAACTCAATGACAACTTCAGGTAGTAATGCATAAAATGAACTTGCAATTTGTAGTGTTTTTCTATCAATTTGACAAAACAGTATGCATTAACTATCGTTACATGCATCATTGATGCCAAAGCGCGCTTGCCCGCTAGCGTTAAGTTTTGGGTGGGTGAAGTTTGAGGGAAGTACGGAGAGTTTTACACAGGAAAAGATTTCTTGGAAGATGGAAAGGAATGGTGTATAAGAGTTGTGTGAGACATGGTGTCTGAGCAAAAATGAGAAGGGGATTTGGACAGAGAACTCGATGGTGAGAGCGATGGGTGGTATGAAGTTGATGGATAGGAAAAAGACTGAGGACTTGATGCAGATGTTGGATTTGGAAGAAGCGGTGGACCGGTTGGTGAAGGCGAATGTTGTATGGTCATGTGCGGGGAGGGATGATGAGCATGATTTAAGAAGGGCCCTTGAGTTCTGGGTGGGCAGTTCAGAAGGAGGGGACGAGCAAAGAAGACATGGAAGAAGCAAGTGGAAGAGGAGAGTAGGAGGGTTGGGTTGAAGATGGAGCATGCACTGAATCAGGTGAAGTGGAGGGAGGGGTAAGGGTGATTGCTGCAAATGTGAGGTAAATCTGGCCACCCCTGTTCACAGGGACAAAACCAGATTTAAAACTTTGGATTTACTACTACTACTGAGCACAATGTCAAGAGCCAATTGTTATAATTTTACTATCTGTGTCATTGTATACAGGAAATCCCTTTCTATCACGTATGGAGTGGAGGTCTTAGTGCATTACATTGCTCCTTTGCCTTGGCAAGAGTTGACCCTAATGTTAACATGGTGAGATGTTGCATCCAGGTATCGCAAGGCTTACAGTCTAGCAATAGGCAAAGCATGGAGATCAGTACAGCACTGGATGATGTAAGTAATGCAAAACAGGTCAACCTGGCCTCTAATTCTGGTATGCGTACCTACCTACTCAATAAGACCACCTAGTTTAACGGAAATCATTAGTCTTACGGAATAAAGCACATGCACATTACTGCTTATTGTAACTGTTTGAAACAAACCTAAGCAGCTCAAAAAAAAATACGCATACCGGAATTGAGGCCTGGTTAACTGATTTGGCATAAGTAATATGAATAGGAGATGGACATAGCCCTGCTTAGCAGGATTGAGCAGTGCTCACTCTATCATATTGTTTTTATTGCAGGTGTAGAGTTATGTAAAGTAATGTGGCAATTGGTGTGCAATCCTAAATAGATTATTTTTAACAAAAAACTATGTTAACCTAGCTCATTTAACAATTAAGCAATGTGTTTTCTTTTGTTGTAAATTGATTAATGTGAATGTAAACATTGCCAGCTCATGTGATCTGGTAAATCTTGGAGAATTCTTAACAATTCTGTTATTAGTTTTACTGATAATTATTTTTTAAGATGAGCAGATTCAGCTGATTTCACTTTTGTCCCTGTAGTTCTAAACACTCTTTCTCTGAATTTGTTTTTATTTTCAGGTTTCTGCACACGACATCCACCATCAAGTTGGATCTGACACAGACGTTAGTGCTGGTTACGGTTCCATGACAATTGACCCTCCCAACAAGGCCTTCCGCCTCTCCCGGCCATTCCGTGCCCAGTTATGTGCCTGTTTAGACCCACCCAGGAGTTTAGGAAACGACTGGAGAATGCTGGCTTCCAAATTAGGCGTAGATGGGTAAGCGAAGAAGAAAAATGTAACATGCAAGAAGTGGATGCCTAAATATAAGTAACATTTAATGTATAGCAAAGTGATATAAACCCACACTAAAAGACAATCATATTCATAACTCATGTAATGCCTTGCAGTGTGTCGCACTTTTCATGTCAGTTTCTGCTACAGTTTCATGCCAGTTTCAAGTTGGATTATTTGGAAATCTGAATAACATGGCTACCTTTTCCACATTTGATATTTTTTAGCAAACTAATTGTTTAAAGTATTGGCTACAGCTAAAATAATATCACATGTACATCAAGACAATATTACAAGGTAGACATGAAGTGAAAGAGAGCACTACCTTCAATATGTTAAAGGTTGTACAAAGAGATCATTAACTTATCAAATTCAAATGTCGAGTGATGCTACATGATATAGTGACATGACAGTCATACACAAGTATTTGATTTGACCATTGGCTGGCTATTTGAGGTAACCTAATTGATTTAACATCTTATACCCTCAGCCCAGAGGGTGTAATGAACCAATCCCATGATGCATTGCAATGTGCCTGTTCTGTACTAAACACATGTCAGTACTTAAGGTTAAAAAATTTCAAGAAGTTAAAGAACCACAAAACATTCCATGATCATGATAAAAAATGCTTAAGTACTAATGCTTTGTAGGCTAACATGAGTGTAAAATTTGGGGTTTTATGTCTTAAAGTCTGACTCAGAGATTTCGAAATATAATTTTTATGCATAATAATTAAAAATAGTTGCCTAGAACTAAAGATAGCCATCCAAAATGCCCAATTCCAAATTTTGAGGTGAATCGGATTTTTCTTTTTGATGCAGTAAACATTTATGTATTCTATATAGTCCCATAGGATACTGTGTATAACCAAAATTCCGGATCCGGAATTTTAAAACAAAACTGTGATTTTCCATATGAAGGACATCGATTTGAGCTAAGCTATTTCACACAGGGATTAGTGTGTGGACAAGCATTAAGTTTATGCAAAAACACGATTTGTCAGAAAAATGAGGGCACCATCCTCAGAAAATCTCTGAGTCAGCCGTTAAGGATAGGGTTTTTTGTGGGATCACATGACCATATTGAGGTGAAATTTCCCCAAACTGGTGCATTGTGGGATGGACTCAATACACCCTCTGACCTCAACCCTTGGATGAAAACATGAAGCAAGGATGTGTAATTTCTGGAGAAATGTGACCAAAAATGTTTGAAGGAATATAGTTTATTAGAAACAAATCCATTGGGTACAAAATCTCAAAATCAAGAAAAATTGAGGGTTTATGCCATATGAATTGTGGTATTATAGCTTTGATGTGTGCTAAGAGGTACAGGGCATAGTTATTAGAATTGAGAACTTTTCCTCAAACACAAAGTTAAATAATACTTGCTCTGTTGTTCTTTTCATACAGGTACATAAACTATTTTGCCATCAAACCAAGTCCCACAGACCAAATCCTAAAAAAAAAAAAAAAAAAAAACACAAGTATTTGATTTGACCATTGGCTGGCTATTTGAGGTAACCTAATTGATTTAACATCTTATACCCTCAGCCCAGAGGGTGTAATGAACCAATCCCATGATGCATTGCAATGTGCCTGTTCTGTACTAAACACATGTCAGTACTTAAGGTTAAAAAATTTCAAGAAGTTAAAGAACCACAAAACATTCCATGATCATGATAAAAAATGCTTAAGTACTAATGCTTTGTAGGCTAACATGAGTGTAAAATTTGGGGTTTTTCTTTTTGATGCAGTAAACATTTATGTATTCTATATAGTCCCATAGGATACTGTGTATAACCAAAATTCCGGATCCGGAATTTTAAAACAAAACTGTGATTTTCCATATGAAGGACATCGATTTGAGCTAAGCTATTTCACACAGGGATTAGTGTGTGGACAAGCATTACGTTTATGCAAAAACACGATTTGTCAGAAAAATGAGGGCACCATCCTCAGAAAATCTCTGAGTCAGCCGTTAAGGATAGGGTTTTTTGTGGGATCACATGACCATATTGAGGTGAAATTTCCCCAAACTGGTGCATTGTGGGATGGACTCAATACACCCTCTGACCTCAACCCTTGGATGAAAACATGAAGCAAGGATGTGTAATTTCTGGAGAAATGTGACCAAAAATGTTTGAAGGAATATAGTTTATTAGAAACAAATCCATTGGGTACAAAATCTCAAAATCAAGAAAAATTGAGGGTTTATGCCATATGAATTGTGGTATTATAGCTTTGATGTGTGCTAAGAGGTACAGGGCATAGTTATTAGAATTGAGAACTTTTCCTCAAACACAAAGTTAAATAATACTTGCTCTGTTGTTCTTTTCATACAGGTACATAAACTATTTTGCCATCAAACCAAGTCCCACAGACCAAATCCTGGACCTCTGGGAAGCAAGACATCGAGAAGAGGGTGCTTTACTGGAACTAGCCCATGCCTTACAAGAGATGGGTAGAACCGATGCACTGGCTGTGGTCGAAAAACAGCTAGGGGCATGGCTCTGATTTTTTTTGTTTTTGTTTTCTACTCAAAACAGTCAAATAATGTAAGACAGCCTATCAGTAAATAAGTGAACAAAAATGAATAGTAGTATTTTATCACAGATGATATCTATTTTGTATTGAATATTAAAGAATCAAAAACAATTATTTTAATGATCAGAGTGCTGCATAAGAAGTTACAATGTCACATGCTCGCCTACCCAAGGGTTGGATTCAGTGACCTATGATTGTATTGAAAATGTTGAACCCTATGCATTCTGGGAACCATCCCAGCGGGCAATCAATGTTGGGACGTCAAAAGATGTCAAGAGTTTTTAGAAATATATGTTGAAAATGCAAATCAATTCAACATGGTTCTTTTGGCATCAATTCAATTTGAGGTTCTAACGTCATTTCAACGTCCCTCTAAACACCTATGCCAGCTGGTGTACCACCCAGGAACCACAGTTTCAAATTTTCAGTATACTGGAATTGAGAGGCCACTGAACTTTGCCCTGGGTATTGTAATTAATGGGTACTTGAAGAGTAAGTCATCAAGGCCTTAACATACTCTAGGATTCAGGGTGAGTTTTCAGTACATTGCATTGTTATTTTGCAATTGAACTTAACCTGTTATTTGGTTATTGTGAGGAAGATTGAGCATCCATTACAATGGCCTATAGATCACACTGTGTTTTCTTAACAAAAGTAGCATCATTGACCAAACATTTCTACCTGATTTCTTTGATGCAGAAAGGAATTTGTGCCAAAATAGTAACTTAAAGTTGTTTCTGAAAAGTTTTTTTGCCAACTCTCAATTTGACGAGGTAAGAGGCAGGGACAATGCTGAAGAACTCAATGTAGACCTTTGACACTAGAAAATCTTGAGAGGTTTCTCTGTGTATAAGTTGTGTAATGATTTGATGCTTGGTAGCCATTCAGACTTAACCCACAAACATGTACAAAGTGGCTTGTTATCCTCAACTTACTAGCGAGGTTGCAAAAACCCAAAAATGTCTAATGCGAAAGCCTATTAGAATGCCTGTCTGTTGAAAATCTAGTCACATATATAGGGGTTCGAATAGGCGTTTGTGTTAGACATTTATGGGTTTTCGCAACCTCGCTAATGTCTACCAATTAACTTGTTTGTCTTGTGCACAGAAGTCATTGGTGTACACTGGTAGTTCAATGCATTTTTTAAACCAAAAGAAGTATAAACCAGACTTTGTTTGGTCTCAAGTTGACAATAACATGTGCTTTGGTTACTTGGTCTTTGTCTTAGCCATTGCAAATAAAGAGGACACAATCAAAACACTAGCGAAGACACAGAGATGTGTTTTGACAAAACTGTCAACTTGAGACTAAACAAAGTATAGTGGTATTTATAGAAATACAGCATGCTTGAGCAAGGATATGAACTTGTCTGTAGCTAAAAAACTGTCACTCCCTGGCCAGTTTTAGGTTCATGCTTTGCTAACATACCATGTGTGGTCTGGTTTATATTGCTGTAATGTGATTATAGTTTAAACAATTCATGGAAAGAATTCAGTATCTGTGCCACCACCCTATGAATTTGACAGGCTCAATAGAATAACTGCATGTGAAGGTGTGGTGGCAGAATTTTTTTTTCAACCTGAATTCATGCCCATTGACTTGAGTTTCCGCAGTATTACCATCTTGGCTGGCAGCTGTAACTGGGCCAGTGACAAATGTAGGCCAAAGTGTTAAGGATTACTGTTAGCAAACAGACTTTGTATGCTTACTAATCTGAGTATGTTGAGGCCTTGATGTTATTCTAGCCAAAATTTGGTTTTCAGTCCAGACAGCTAGAACATGTGTTCTCTGGATGTGTCATTACCACATTGGTACTTGACGACGTCACTATACACAGAGCCTTCAGAATCAGTTGTGTATTTAAAATACATTTTGAAATTCAAAATCTAATAGATAATTGTCAAATATGAAAGTATTTCATCCCAAAAATGATACTAACTTTGTAACAAGTACTATAATCTTGTAAAAGGATGGTTTGCATGATTATATTGTTATGGAATGTGTATTTTTATCAAATTCTTTTTAAAAAATAACATATAATTCCAAACTGGTATTTGTGAACAACCGTCAAGTCGTCTATACCACTGGTTTTTTTTATTTCCCCTAAATAAAAGTACTTGATTATATTATTAGTGAGGGGCCTTACAGTCAGGAGTACAGAGAAGATAATCCTTCCATATTGTTACAGAACTTGATAACATTTTGTATGAAAATGAATTGTAATTAAGGTTATTTTGGGGCCAAAAAATGCAATTAAGAAATCACGGATCACAGAGATGACAAAACCCTTATTTCTGTTAGTCTGATTAATATGTCAATCAAGAACAAAAGCCAGCTTCAAAGAAATCTATCACTTCTGGGTTAAAAAAGTAACTTTGATAAAGAAACATTGTGATATATGCACATGGTTGGGCCTTTAAAATATACATAATTTACATTTAACAAGTTCGAAACAATTTTGATGTGTCATTAATGAGATGTAATTGAAAGAAGGAAAATAAGCTTTTGTGCCAAAAATGGAAGATGTGTCATTTGTGTATAAACATATGATGATTATATGACTCTAAGGCCTCATACTAAAGATAATATTTTGTATGGAGGTATATTTATTTAAGCCTTAGAGGGAGTAAAAGATATGTGCATGTGAGCAACTATATTAGGCAGGAGGATATAATGTAATTTGGACACTATTATTCCAATTTCAAATAATATTTTGAATTTAAAGAAATGCCTTTGGCCTTATACAGCACAGCTTTATAAGTCTTTGTGATAGTGACACATCATCTCCCTCTACTTTCTCTTTCCTCTCTCTCCACTTTGTAAAGGCCTTTTCACTTAAAAGCTGTGAATGGATTTTCATCTAAGTTGGTGAGAATGATTAATCAGTGGGGACCAAGGAATGTTCAGGAATATGAGGTCATAGGTCATAGGCCATTTTAGGTCATTGTATGAAAACACTTAACTTTTGACCCAAGTGGACTGAGCATATTCCAAAGTTGCTCTTGGTAATCTTGACAGGTGGGTTGCAAGAACAAGGGTGTTTGGGATAAGAGGTCAAAGGTCATTTAGGTAGAGGTCATTTGAGGTCACTGTAGAAGTGAGTTTTAAAAGCTGTTTCTTGCACAGAGATAGCTGGACATTCACCATAATTGATCAGAAAGAGCCTGAGGAATGGGTAAAATGGATGTTCAGATATAAGGCAAAGGTCATCTGAAGTCATTTAAAGTCATTGTTCAAATGTGATAAAATGCTGCTTCTGCCAGTGAAGTAGATGGGCATTCACCAAAGTTGCTCATAATAATCTTTGCTGAGTGAATCCATTGAAGTGTTTGGAATTATCGTCAAAGGTCATGTGAGGGTCATTTGAAGAGCCATTGCATTGCTGTTCTGGCTTCTTTAAGACACTCAAGAATTTGAACTAAGTAATGCTTATTGTCAATTACAATGCTCTGTCATGATTTATGGGAGTCAAAGACATTGCTTCATTAGTCAAATGCTGTCACTGACTCAAATCAAAAGCCTTTATTGAGAGATTGAAGTCACTGCAAGTCAAAAGGCATCAAATGTCAAAAACTAACAAACCAACCCAACACCGGTACGCAAGTCCCTGCCTCACTAAGTCATGTATGTTGTAGCACATGCAATGTATTATTGTGCTTTGAGTGTAGGCATACTAGTCAAAAAACTAGATTGGTTGTGAGATGTGAGAAAGAGTTTATCATTGGTGTAAAGTATTATATATTTAAATGTTTTTATGAAAAAAAAATCACTTAAAAAATAAATGAATGTTAATGAGATTTTGTGTGGGGTGTAAGATGAGCTATACCAAACTGTATGGAAGATTATTGTAGAGAGTTTCAAAGTGTGTAATGATGGGAATGGTAATAAAAAAAGACATGTTTAATTTGTAATATGTTAAGAAAAAGATGGTCCCAAAATGTGATAATATGCAATTGAACATCATATCAGGCCAAGAGCATGGTCGAAATTATGCCGAACAGGGTGTGAGTGTGTTTGAATCAAACTCTTATTTTGGGTATAACTTCTTACATTACTGCACCAGCTCAAAGTAGAATGGGCTAACAGTGAATGACTCCAGTAAAACAGTGCATTTTCTCTTCTTCTGTGGTCTAGAGTTAGTTTTGCCTTCTGGCATAGTTCTGCTCGATGGTCTGAACATATCCTCAATTGAATCATTGGCAAGTCACTAGTCAATGAATTTCCAAGAAAATGTCAGAAATGACATTTTATGTCAGCCTTGTGACTTCTAGGACCAACCTTTTAATAATATGAATCTGATCAATAACTGGTAGACATTTCATATATGAAACACCCAATAACTGGGATGTTACTTAATACATCTGACTGGACAAAGTAAAACCAAGGGTTGCATGAGCTTACCCAAACAGTCAGTTATGATCCCATATTGTAGAGTACTCACTAAGGTTCAAGAGACATGAGGTCATTCACGGTTGTAGCTGTGTTGGTGGGCGCTGGTCAGCAGTGACCACTGGTCAGCAGTGACCACTACTACGAGCAACCCGGCATAGAAAGTCTCCATAAAGGTTACCGACCAGCACTTACTTCAATGAAATTAGAAACAAATAATATGCACCAAATTTTGTGAAAATAAATTTGAAAACATTTTCAACTGGCAAATTTAATGCTGGTTCCGGGGCTGGTTCATACTATATTGACAGACATTGGCCAATGCTAGCCTTTCAAACGTGCTTTTCGTACACCACATATGTTTCTGCATATGGCATGTAAAGCAAGTGTGAAAGGCTAGTGAAGCCTGATGTTTGCTGATGAAGTATGAGCCTACCATAAAGTCGTTCATACCTTGCTGCACTGTGCAGTGCAGTGCCGATATATCGATCACTTGCTGCATCAACTCAACGTAACCTGCTGCAAGCTGCAGTTAAAATAAATTTAACTCGGTTGCAGTACCGCAATGCAGTATACTGGACAGAGACCGTAATTCGAGCACTGCAACTTACCGACAACTCACGTTGCTGTGTAGTATGAACGAACCTTAAGAGGTCCTGGCTACAACCCTGAGGCTACTATGGCCAGCCACACAAAGCTACAGCCAAAGTAGGCTCTCAGGCTGGTATTCTGAAATTGAGTCTAACTTCAGACCCGGTTTAAACCAGGGTTAGTCCTACATGAGTGGACCTTTTTTCCTTCCAACATACTCCAAAAATGTGCTGTAACGGGTGAGAAAATTCCTCATGGAATGGCCGGAACGGCCCATCCTTGAGGAGTTTTCTCACTTGTTATATTTAACGTTCATAGTATTTTGAAAGGAAAAAAGGGCCACTCATGTAAGGATAACCAGGTTGAAATCCAGTTCTAAAGTTAGACTCCCTTTCAGAATACCAACCTCAGACTTTTAGATTGTAAATTCAAGTAGATTGCAAGTGTGGATTGGATCCTATGAAATACCTGTTTTACATGGTGGGCAGTATAGTGATGTGATCACACGTGACACATGTACAAGTGAAGATTGTAATAAGCTAACCAGATTATTATTGAAATGTTTGATTTATCGCTCAGACTTCTTTTAAAGAAGCTGTAGCATTTGTACATTTTGTATTATATATAAACAAAGGGACATCGGAAACTCCTTTGAGACATTACAACTTGACATTTATGCATGACCAACTACCAAAGTTCTGTGTCAAAAAATGGTATGTGTATTGTTAGGTATGTATCCCAAACAGATTAGTGAACAACCACACAATATTAACAGCCCATCTGTACACTCTCATACCAGGGGCTCAGTTCTTTGACATACACATGTGTGTATTAGCAGAATTTGACCTTGTGAGGATTGGTTATTCTTTCTTCTATACTCCTGTGGTGCCATTAAGTTGTAATACCCCTGTAATTGGGGATGGTTTCTATCAACATGATGTGGATTTGTAATGCTAATTGTTAAACCAAGATTTTGGAACTACTTTAAAAGTATACAACTTTAAGAAGTGGCACTTTTGTAATACTGTAACTGTGCCTTCATGGAAAATGTTTTATAACTCAAAACAAGTTGTGGCTAAAATTGTTGCTGTACCAATCGACCTGGTAATGTGGACCTACCCTGAAATCATAATGAGTTGTAGTACTGGGACTTGCGAAATACTTGCAAATGAGTAAGACATTCAGTATCTGTACTCAAAGTTACTCACAAGGTATCCTGTACTTGAGTACTCACAGTAAAAGTATCCTGTATGCGAGTACTCCCAGTAAAGTATCCTGTAATCGAGCGCCTGTATTAAAGTATAGTATGATATACTTACAACTTTCATTTCTTGAACTGAATATTCCCAAATAATGTGGAATTAAATCTTTTCCAAATAAAAAAGCATGAGTAGTAACACTTTATTTAGACCTAACTGTTTCAACAATCAGCTTTTTTTCTGGTAAGACAGAATATGTTTTTAATAAAAAACAGTCCTATTTTTTGAGGGGGGTGGGAGTATATGGCATTATTCACACTACTTTTCAGTGCATTATAGATGACATATACTTGTCACATGTTTTTGGACTTGGTTAATTGCACTATAATAAAAGATGTGTAATTTGAGTTCTACTCAAGTTACTCATAGTGTAGTATTTTGTACCCGACTCATACTATATATCAGTACAGATTCCATGATTGTACTCAATTTACTTGCACAGTATATAGAGCATGATATTCCATATTTGTACTCATATCACTTACCCTTGTACTCAGGGGCTAAATTGTGTTTTGCCAAAGTACTCAAATTCATGCAAAAGTACTCATTCTAAAGTACTCATGCTGGTAGTCACATATTTAGTTTGTTGGTACTTCATGTTTCCATATTAAAACTTAAGTGTGTGTTCTTGTAACCCAGTATGTACTCATAGCTAAAGGAACTCGTACTCAGAAAATGTACTCACTTAGTGGCACTACAACTCTGATAATACCATAACAAATTAGTTCAATGTGGCTATCACTTTTAAATACTGCTAACGCTTAGTGTAGAGTGACTTATTGTTGCATTTGGTAATTACAAGTCAAGTTGATCAAATGATTTTAAAAGAACAACAATTTGATATTTTCTAATTTTGTGAGAGAAAACCAGGCTGGTGAACTCGCCCACCTGAGCCATAAGTAACGAGGTGCATTAATTAGTGATAAATCAGGGACGCCTATGGATGCACAATTTGTTAACGTTGTTTCAAGTAACCGAAATATTGATGTTTTTGTAATGATACTTTTTCACACAATGAATGATTTTTAGAGATTTGAATCTGTTTTGCTTTCTGATTACCCCACATAAGCAGCTAGTTGTGCCATATGGATTTTATATCTAACCAAGCAATTCAATTGAGCATGTGCATATTTCATTTATTTCAATGTGTTGTCCTTGGTGATTATATTTTTTCTTTAAAATGATTATGATTTGCATCATTATGGCAGGGTAAAAACTCAAAGGGTGCATTTGATAATGCTGTGTTTAATTGTGGATCACAATGCAAGAGTGGTTGGTTATCTGTATGTATTACTGCCCAGGACTAAGGCTATGCAACATCAAAGGGTGCGATGAAACATCAACTTTTAATAAGTGGATGTCAGCCCAGAGCAAAATGAACCATCAATTATAAACAAGTGGATGTCAGCCCAGAGCTCAGTGAACAACATATCATACAAAGCCAAGGCCTGAGTGAACTAAGGCCAAATTTCATGATGAGATAAGACCTGATCAAATTGGGTAATTCAAATCAAAAGATCGAATTGGTGTCATTGTTTTTATTTGTAATTATAAAACAATACAAAATCAAATCATTTGACAAAGTAAAACCTGGATATTTTCCAATCCAGCAAATAAAGCAAACTAGTACATCAGAAAATAAATAACCAAATTTGAAGACTGTTATTAATTAACTAACTCCAAAATGATTCAATAATGTATTTGTCATTATAAATCATGATACCATTTGTGTGTTCCAAATGATTAATATTGTTATACAGGTTACCCAGAATTAAGGGTATGAGCAGCTAACAAAAAATGAACATAGTAGTCGGCATTAGAGAAATAAATTAAAAATTGATGTTTCCCTTTTTATATCTGTACATTTTTGTACCATATTTTGTTTAAAAGACATCTGTATAAATGTATAGCAGAGTTGCATTAATTATCAGTGATGTTTATTGCGAGATGCATTGTTAAAGGCAGCGCATGACCTAGGTATCCTTGGTAACTGTGCTTTATTAGGTAACTATGGTAACGGTGTATATCCGGTGTGATGTCCACTAGAAATATTTTAATGGTCAGAGGCCACCCCTTTTCAGCATATTGGTTGTTTGGTGTTAACAGGTATTCCAACAGCTGTGTTTAGGTTCCCGTGTTAAAACTATTTGGGAAATGTACAGTTTGTTTTTGAGATAGGAAATAACCTGAAAAGGTAGTTTTCTTGGTATATATTGCATCTGTACTCCTTCCAATCTGTAGCACAAGGTGAGGTCGTTGTGTTGAACAGGTCACAATGGCAAACACAGGAAGTGATCTCACTTTTTACTACAGACCAAAAAGAGTACACTGAATATGCATTCATACCCATTGGTGAATGTTGTAATCATCAGGTAGTGAAATAATGGAAATTAAACAAAAACTAAGGTGTAACTGGAAATTATATCAATGGAAAATTGGTGTGGGTGTTTTTTGGTGTTTTGTGTATCCAAAACCCACCGCTAACAAATCAAAGAAAATTACAGGCCTTTGTTTAAGTTTGGCAAAAAATAGTTTTGACTGTTGTTCTATATTCATGATTTTGATAATTGAATTTTTTGAAAAAAAATGTATGATTTGATATTGATATGTTATGTAGCACAGATGTTTCCTCCTTACAGAAATACATGTCATCATTTTGGCCATTCCTGATCTAATTCAAGCTGAGAACCATAATTTTTCCCTTGCCTTAAGTTGAAGTAAACCCTAAGGATTTTGGGTCCTATATATTGCCTTTTGGCATTGTTCCCTAACGCCCAACCTGATAAATGTCTTTCACAAGCGTTGAATGCTTTCCTTTACACACAATTGCATTTGGTGTTTTGTTGTTGTACGAAATGCACTTACATGGGTTGAATTTTTTGTTCATAGAAAATAATTTGCTAAAATTTAAGGTCTCTCTGTGATCCCATTGGTCATGAATTTTACAAGAAGCTCCATGCTTGTGCATTCTAAAGAAAGAAATAAGTCAAACATTTTTGTGCTAACTTTTTAAGCTATACACCACAAACCACCTAAAAATAAAATGTCTAGTGACTAAAGTAGTTTATTTTGTCAAAAAATATTGTGCGTTGTTTGTGAGTTATCCCTCTCAAAAAATGACTTTGAGTACCCCCCTGATTTTTTTCCTTTTTTTTTTGTGCATATTGATTAATTCTATTCATGCAAAGTTTAAAAGGGAACTCAATGGCATGAAGTAATGCAAAATTTAAAGGAAACTCATGGCCGAGTATATAAGACCCAACTCCTTAACCTGCTGTTCAAGATTTTTGTTTGGTTCCAGATGTTCACACCATTTACGTGTTGTCTTGGCACACAAGTCGCCCCCCTGACACGTACACAATAACAATGTTAACACTATTCGGACCTGTCAAATAGCGTTTGAGTTTTGGATTTTTGTACACTGGATATTGCGCAAATAATCCTTGGCCTATCGTAACGATTTACGCACTAAATTGTCTAGTTAGCTACTAGTTATATATGGTTTATATTTGTAAAAAGACGAAAAAACGTGAAAAATACGTGAAAAATTCTACCTTTTTAGCTGGCTTCAATTCTCATTGCTGCTTGTCATTCCAATTCACACCCATGCTTACAAACGGTGAGCGTATTGGTCTTTTTTGTCAGAACCCCATTTCTAACATCAGATCGACCACCTGATGCGTCGTTTTCCGCGATATCCAAGGTACCCGGCGAACCGTTTTTTTTCATTCCTTGTTCAGCTAATCGTGAGCCTTTAAAACACATAACACGCGTCTGACTGCTAGGGAGTCCCATGACGTAGCGGCATGTCTAAGATATCCGGCCACGTATAGCGATGCGGAAACGAATTGGTGTCGCTGTGTCCCCAGCCGTAACAGATTCTTATGGGAGCGTAAAGGTGTGATGTATAGTCAAAAAGGACAACGAGTTTACCCATATCTTATTTTAAGTCATAGGCAGCTTGCAAGAACAACATTAAAAAGTATCCAGTTTATTTTGTAAATATCTGTGCTATTTTTGTTTTTTCTTTTTGGTGTTAATACAATTTTTATATATAATTTTAATTTGGTATATATTATTTGGGTAATGGGTTTTGCTAGTGCGTGGTTCGTATGTGTGACTTTGCTATTATAGCACTTAAACCATGTAACAGTGTATTTGAAAACAATACCTTCTAGTAAGTACTAACTAAAATCAACACACATCCTTCTATGTAGTTTGATGAATGTACCATCTACTTAGAAAAGCAGATGAGCCTCTGCAATTTTTAATTAATTTGGGTTGTGCTACTCTTCTTTTACAAACATTATGAATGAAAAAACTATGCATAATTTGTCAGGTTTGAATGCTGACAAAGATGCTCCAAACTTTCATTTTTTAGTACTTTTATAGCTGAGCTTTAAGTTTTGGTCCAAACTATCAGTATAAAAAAGGACTCGATTATGATATTTATGTTTTTGTTAAACTTTTAAATATTTTAGTTTATGTTCATTGAATATTCAAAGTAACACTCTAGCTATCACTGTTGCCATTTTTATTAAAAATGAGTTGACGTTTTTATTACAGAAGTTAACCCTGTAAGGATGGGCTCACTTGGTTAGTCTAGATTTTGCAACAATTTATTACCTGGGTCAAGGTTCAAAGGTTGCATTTAAACCAAGGGGTAGCACATGTGCATGACCTGCAATAAATCATTAACCCCCACCTAACAACCAACACTGACATCATTTTTAAACCCATGTATATAGAAGTACATTGTAATGACCGAGAATTAATAAATTAAGAGATTGCATATTTAAAAAGAAAACGTTGTCTTTGTGTGGTCCTACCGTTCTTGTCATAATATTAACTCTTAATATTAAGAGAGGCTTTTTGAGAAGGAGGTTACCATCATCTGGGATACATCCAACATCACAGAGCCATCAGATCTCCTCTATGCCTATGCAAATTACCTAAATTATGGGCTGGTATTCACAAAGGGAGGCTAAATTTAGACCCTGGGTTTAAACCAGGGTAGTCCAACAAGATAGGACCCTTTTTCCTTTCAACATACTCTAAGATTTTGCTTTAACTGGTGGAGAATACCAATCCTCATGACAAGGTCACCAACAGCCATCCATGAGGATTTTTTGCCCCCGTTATTTCAAACTTTCAAAGTATGTTTTAAAGGAAAAAAGTCCACTCTTTAGAACTAACCAGGTAAACCCAGATCTTAACTTTTGACTCCTTTGAGAATGCCAGCCATGGATTTCATTTTGAATGTCAAGTACTCATTCTTGCACACATGGTTGTAAACTGCCGTGTTTTTTCCTAAGTACCAACCACATTTGCAATCACTGCAACTCCTTAACTGTTGCATATTTCATAACCTAACTCTCAATGATTGTTGTAAAGATATAAATTGCCTAAAGGTGCCAGAAAAGAACAAAGGGTTTTAATTTTGCCCAGAGTGGATACATTAGAGAAAAATAGCTGCTTCTGACACCAACATTTTGAGCACTTCTGGTAAAATCTGGGTCCCTGGGGATGAGGCTATTAGGGATCAGACCATGGACCTTTAATGATTTTATTACTTTTAATGACTTATTCACTTAGGAGTGATCTAATACATTGGTAAGCATTCCAAATATGCAAATAAAACCCAGTTTTAAATTTTAAAAAATTGGGGGCACTTCTTTCTGGAAATATCCTTGTGTCTCTGTGTATCATGTACATAAATGTTCTACTATGTAAAATTAATATCGGAAAAAAAAGTAGTACACTTTTAGTTCTTATATTTCGAAAAATAATTATACTTTCTTCAGATACCAAATTTTTGACCATTGCCAGTAAAATCTTTAGTTCTGGAGACAACAGGGGCGGCGCCACCAGGGTAAAATCATAGGAGGGGCGAAACATCATACGGGGGGCGAAACAGTACAAGATGAACTCATTTTGGTTAAAAAAACCCCTAATTTTTGCACAATTTATTGTGTAAACCCCAGTTTTTCCTTTTTTTTTTTTTTTTTTTTTGGGGGGGGGGGGGGGAGGTGGGGCGGCCGGAGACAAGGCTAATTGGGTCATGGACCTTTAAAATTTGTAAACAACAGATGTATTAACTTTTAACGTGGTACTGTTTCAAGAGACACAAGGACATTTCCAAAAAGAAGCGCCCCCAATTTTTTTAAACCCGGGTTAATAAGCTGAATACACCACCTTATCAGTAAGATGATTTAGTATTTTCTCTCATGCACAGCAGAAAATCAAAGCATGCTTTGACTATTAGGGACAATTACGATAGCAGGCAAGTTCAAAACATAGTTTTTGGTTTTCTTTTTTACTTCTCTGTCCAATAAACCTTTGAAACGTTCTCGGTAGGTGTTCTACAACCAATCCAGTACAAATTGTGAGAAATTCATATCCTCAAAAAAAATCTCCTCCTGTCACTTTAAAAAGTTTAACTTGTTGTGGTTTAAACCCTTGTGTTAAAAGTTATAACAATAATAATAATAACAAACTCTTATAATAATGCCCTTAACCCAACAGAGTCTCAAGGCACATAACTTAAATAGTACCATAATAATATTAACACCAAATAGAAATTAAAGTGTACTAACAGGCTAATTTTTAATTAAGTATGTTTTAAAGATGTGTTGCGGTCTGAAAGAAATAATTTCTACTGCAATATAGATTGTCTTATTAGCATAATAATTACTAATAAATGTGTCTATGGAGGTCGCCATGTTCGGCAATTGGGTGACGTTGTTCGGCATTGATTGCGTTGTATGATGACTTGAGAAGTCAATAGATAAAAACAGGTGTCTGGGGAATGTCTGGTACTCCTTGTCATTTAAATCGGATATATAGTGTTTCCAGTAGAAAAGAGTAACGATCGATTAAAAACGGGGGCTGATTCTTGAACAGAATATGGCTGAAAAGGTTTGGTTATGTCATTCAATGGCTACTTTTTTCAAGACACACTATGTACTATATACCATCCATGATTTAGCTATGATTTATATTTTGCTCGTGGGCATCAAAATGCTGCAAGTCATACGGAAGATATTATAAAAGTTTTATTACGTTGTTATTCATAATAGTGTCATTTTTTCATTTTTTCTGACGCAGACATTCATTTGAAACAAAATGTATTTATATATGTTGAAGGGTAAATTATATTAGCCTGGCATTTTAGGACTTAATGCGGAAAATTGTTGCATCCGACTGTGAAGAGCATGAGTAGGAAAGCGAAGGACAAAAAATAAATCTCACTCCAGTCCTATGCACAACCTCTACACTCTACATCCAACAATATCCAGCCTCCACAGATGGTATGAGCTAAACAACAAAAGGAGGACCCAGAACCCGCGTATTGACAGCAAACAAGTATTGCTTAACATCCTTTATTATTAATATTTAACTATTTCAAATTTTAAGAATACTCTAACAACAGAAGGGAGACGCTATTTTTTTTACTTATTAAAAAGTCCGCTTATTGACCTAAATAGCGCCCCTAGGCTTACATCCGTCATTTGTAGGAGGCGCTTATGAAAATGGGAAATTAAAATGTGGGAATTTACTCAAATAAACATTAATGCATATTTATTTGAAGCCAGAATTGCCATTATTTTTATTTTGAACCAAATTTTAGTTGTCAGGTGCATTTTAAAAAGGGACACTTACACAGTAGTAACTTGGCCCGTTGATGACATTTGGCGCCAACCCACCACAACATACAGAAAAGATATGAAAACAAGGCGAACTTGAATTTACGCGATGCGTAAAAATATGTCCCCGCCGAATAATATCGTGATCAACTCAAGTGACATCTAACGTGCACCAGTCCCACCCTTAATTTTTGGGCCAGCACTTATCTCGCCCAAAAATAACTCAAAGAAAATGGTTACGCTTTTGGTAAAATGAACTCAAAAAATCTTGAAAATTCATCATGGCAAAAAATCCCTGAAAATTCAACTAAATTTAGTAAAAATATGTATTTTACTCAATTTGGCAACACTATTTTTGAAAAATCATGTGACCACATTTTAAATTTGGACCCATACGGGGTCTGGAAAAGCGGCTAACACTTTGATTTTACTTATTTTCACATTTTTCAAGAAATGTAAACAGGCTGGCAACCAAAAAGACTGACCGACAACCAGAACTAAAAAAAAATCGCCCAAAAATCTAATCAGGTCGAGAAATCTTCAGCCCGCTTCTTTCCACCAAAGTTACATCATTAACGCTTTACCAGAACTCCAGAAAAATCTGTACACAAGCCTTGCGGCAGAAAAATCATAAAATTATGCAAATTAGATACTTAATTAGCATATTTTACACCCAAAATCTAATAAGGTGAAACTCATCAACCTGCTTTTTCCACCAAGTTACATCATCGTAGCCCTTACGGAACTTCAGATAAATTGTACACAATTGTGACATTTTCTGTGCAATATTGACCTTTTTCCTTGACCTTTTTTCCCCTACCCCCTGACAGACCCAGGGGAGGACCCTGGGGGAAAGAATTACATGGTGAGTAGGGGGTATCCCCTCCTACCAAGATACCCAAGTTTGCTACTCCAGCTCATCCAGAAAAAATATATCCCTAAACGTTCCAGGGTTAACATTTTTATCACGGACATACGGACGGACATACGGACGGAGCCCATTTTATAGTCCCCTCCCGAACTTCGTTCGGCGGGACAATAAACTGTAATGGCATCAACCACATTTCTTTCAAATGGATTTGGCCCTCTTTCACCCTCCCCGGGTGCATATAATTGGAACCCCAACACTTCCTTTTAAACCATCTCTTGGTACCATATCTTTCTCATAACTCTAGGAAAAAATACAGTAATTCATTCAACTTTGTAGCCACTCCATCCTGCACCAAAAGAATGTGGCACAAGTGGTTTCAGATTTTCAGAGACACTGAATTATTAATTAACAGCATAACACAAGGGGAACCTTCTCTTGCAGACAGCGGCTATAGATAATTTTAATCAAGCTAATGATAAATAGAACCTTATTGCTTGTTTCATTACAGAATATAAATCATTTTTAACCTCAGAAACATGGATGTAGAGGTGATGAGGTTTTAACCTGGGGAATTATGAGCTATCTTTTTACTTTTTATCATTTTTGAAGAGGAAGCTTACACGTCTTACGTTCCGGCTCCACTCCCCAAATGACTTCTTTAGTATCTTATTATTAGTATGATTGATTTATGTGTAATTTTAATGAGCTGATGATGAAATATAACCTTGATGGTTTGTAGTATTAGGGAATTATATCATGCTAAGACATATGAGGCCTATGTAACTTCATTTAGCGAGGGACACAAAGAGAGGAGGCAGGGTTATGATAGTTCATGGTTATAATATTACCATTGCGCTCAATGAAGCAAGCACAATTCCAGCCTGGTATGTGTTGATCAATTACTTATTTGAAGACTAAAAATGCCCAGTTTCCCCACTAACACAATTAAAGGCACTATCAGTGCTTTCTAAATCCTGAAATAAAAAAATCAGATTTTAACATGTCTGTAACCAAGCATAAGAATCAAAATACCTTACAAGCTGCTTCAACATTGGGGAGATTCATTGGCTTTGGGCCACACTCCACTATATGTTAGTCTAGGGGGATTGCTACACCACATCACATGCAGAAAAAATCCTGGTTAGAGTGGGGTTCCCCGCGTCTCACCAAGCCTTTTTTGTAACACGGTTTATCAAGGGAGGTGGTTACCACCCCTAGAGGGGAATTGTTATAAAGCACCCGATGCTTAGATTTTTTGATACAGGGATGGTCATGGTCCTCCTCTTTCCATTGACACCAAAATAAGTACAAGATACCTAGTATGGCTCACAATGACACTCATAAAATCCGTGAGCCAGCAAAATTGGCATTTGCCATAGAAAACAAAAATTTTTAATGCAAAATCACTGGTAGGAATAATAGTTTTCATGCGGTTTTAGCTCTAAATATGGCAATGACTAGTTTTAAATGGAACAGAGTTTTAGAGCCATTACTGTGTATATATTTCACCCCCCCCCACCCTTCGACTTCGACGGCATACCCTAACCCCGGTGACGGGGCTACCTTCACATTTTTTTCGCATAAAATGACCAGAAGGATGAGAGAATGATTACCTACAACGAGTTTACGAAAGCCTTGGCATTTTAGCACCAACCGGAGCCAAAGTTTCACGGGGGCCTTTGTAAGAGAGGGTTATGAGGTAAAGTGACCTACTCATGGACAATACACGTTAATTGAACCAGGGCTCAACTAATAACATAACGGTCTATCGCTGTGCCAGGTAGAAGTTCATAGACGAAAAAAACATTTTTTTGGATTTAGTCTGGAGAGTGGATTAATGACATTTTATTGGCCATCCAGACAAGCATCCATCACATATATTTCTGAGAATTGAAACACTGCTGGGATTGACAGCTTCTCTGGTAAAAAGAATCTTAAGTACTGAAATATTAGAAAGCCATCCCGGGAAAGCCAGCGCAACAATATATAAAGAACTTAAAAATCAACATAATGGAAGTGAGCAAGGTGAAACTCGTATTTACCCGAGCAAAATATGTCCCCGCTGACTGTCACGATCCGTAAGAAGTGCCAACTGAAACTACATCAGACCACCCCCCCTTAATTCAGGCCAACACTCCCTTAAACTTAGTGGGACCACTAGACCACCTACTTAAACTATGCAATGTCTAAATTGGAAGGCGGAAAGTGAAGAGAAGATTAGTAGTGCAGTGGAAGTAGAGTGCGAGGAAAATTGAGTGCGAGTAGCTTGATGAGAAGCAACAAAGAGGCGTAGATGAGCAAGAGGCAGAACAAGGTATCTTGGCCTAATAAATTAGTAAAGTTGGTCATTATAAATTATTATCTGCCAAACATCACCCTGTAAATTCACTAATTTAGTAAAAACTACCTTGCCCTTTTTAATTGATATTTATTCCAATTTGGCAACACTAGTTTTTGGCTCTTAGTTGTGGAGCTTTCGATCGAGCAGAATGTGCCTGTACCAATTTCTAGCATTTGACGTCATTTTCCAGAGTTGCTATAACAAATATTTCACACATTTTTCGATTGGAGTATGATTTAAAAAAGGGATGGCATTTGACTAACTAATTTTTCAAGTTCCCCCCCCATCTGGACCCGGCCGTGTTGTCGGTGTGGTGAGAACTTCCCGTCCTCTTCGCCGACCAAGCGCGTGGGTGCGCGAGCCGCAGACCCCGCCCGCAGAGCGCCCCACGAACGAGAGCGACCGGACCTGGACGGCGCGAGGCCCACACCAAGGCACCAACGTCGTCTAGCACGAATCGATTGAAAAAGGTTTGGAAATGTCAGACCATTTTCGTATGTTCCGTATGCTTTGTAAATTATTTTGCTCGTAATAATGGTTAGTCGTAAACGAAGTGACGGAGGAAATCGAGAGCAACAGTGGTCGTGATTGAAAATAGTTTGGGGAGGTGTTGTTTCAATTTAGGTGGAACGGGTATTTTACGATTCCGAATTAACTCGGCCGGCCCAAAACAAACTCGACACATACCAACCGGAATTCCCGGTTTTTGTAGCAAATCTCTGATTTTCCGTTTAAGGAAAGAAAATAAATATAGAACATTTTTCGAAAGAGGGCATTATCTTTTCAGAGTGAATAAAAGAAATAGATTGAAAGACTTTCAAGTTATAAAGTCTGTTAAACTGGTTTCGGACATAATTTTTATCCGGACTTTCGGATGGTTCACTCCCCCATTAATTGTTGATTTAACCATTTAACTGTGCACCTGTATGCTAAATGTCTTCTGATGGAATTTTAGTTAACTAAAAGGTGCAACGGAGATTTCAAGTCATCCATATTTTCTCTGATATGTAGTTGATTTCATAGCATTAGATACAAAAATAGATCCCCTTACCTTTTTCTTTGGTTACGGAAAAACTTTAAAAAATGAAAACAAAAAGGTGATTGTACATGCTTATATTTCAATAGAAAAGATAGGCTTGAATTATGTATTTGCTTCTATACAAAATTAGAAATTTCAGGAATTTTATGTACCAAAGAACAGTCTCAGCTCAATCCTTACAGATGGGGAAATTATTGATATAAAGCTTTACACCATGTCAACAATCCGAATTTTCACATTTTTGGGACACCTTTTTTTGAAATCTCTCGTCACCTTTTTAACTGCCAATGGTGCAAAATGATATTCCAAAAAACAAGTGCCATTGTTTTTTGATAGCGTTTGTTTTGAAGTTTTTCAAGCTTTTTAAAGTTTAGGACTTGGATACTTACATGTACTTTTACAAAATACTCTATATAGACTCAATATGTTCCTTTGACAGTTCCTTAAATGGGGCCGTCATGGCGGAGCTCTCGGTCATTTTTTTCTGGAAAAAATGTTATTTAAAGAGCTCTATTTTCTCATGATGCAGTTCATATGTGCATAGGTTAGATTAGTTTTCAAGTTATGAGGCTTAAAGTTTACACTTAAAGTTTTAAGGTGCCACTGTACTTAAATAATATTCTCCAGGTGGACTGTGTATTACTGAACAGTTCTCAAATGGGGACTGTCAGATGGCAGAAATCCATTTTTTTCAGGCGAGTTTTATTCAAAGAGCTCTCTCATGACGCAGTTGTATGTGGATGGCTCAGTTTTTAATTATGATCCTCCAAAATTTAGTCTTTCTCTTTTCATGCAATTAAAAAAATCAGATACATTCTATACTGAAGTTCCTTAAATGGAGCTGTCGGACGGCGGAGCTTTGTCCATTTTTCTATGGAAAGATGATTTTAAAGAGCTATATCTCACGATGCAGTCCATATGTACAATAGGAAGCTTAGCATTAGTTTTCAAGTTATGAGCTTTTAAGTTTTTATCATTTTACATGTAACCTTTTCATGTCATTTCTCGGGTCAAAAATACTGATTTCTTGGTCTGTGGAATACTGAAAAGCTTAGTTACCAAAGTTACTCAAAAAGAACCAATCGCCATGACTTAATGTGGGAGTATACACAGATTGAACTTTGAGACCCCATGGGACCTTTGGACCCAATTTCATTAAATCAAACAAAGTTACAATTGCTCAGTTCTTACATATTGCATCGACTGATTATTAACTTCATTATCATGCTTTGAGGTGTTCGATACGCGATAATATCGGATCCTACGCATGATAATGATTAAAATTGGATGCTTTGCGCCAATATTATTGGTCTCGCTATGAGCTTTAAAAATAGTGGGCTCGACTGTGTCTCGCCCAATATTTTTGCAACTCATAGCTCGAACAATAAATTTGGGCTGAATCAACCAATTGTATTACATAACTTGATCAGGAAGAACCCACTGCCCAAGGCTCATATTTTGGTGTAAGTTTCTAAAGTGACGTCTGATGACCCTTATGTGAACTTTGACACCATTTGGGAAATCTTAAACACATTTTCTTGGCACATAAGATGCTAACGGCCACCCAAAGTACCAAAAAAAAAAAAACATTGGGCAATGAATAATGTGGGAGGTACACCAATTGAGCTTTGATTACCCTATGTTGACATTTTACCTTCATTAAATCAAACAAGTCCAGGTTAACAACTGCTCATTCTCACATATGCATTGACTGATAAACTTCATACATACTTGTTCAAAAAACCACTGGCCCAAGTCCTCCATGTGGTGTAGACAAAGTGACCTCTGATGACAACTATGTGAACTTTGACCCCCATTTTGTGAAAATTTTAAAACTACATTTCTTTGGCACATATATGCTGCGGCCCAAAGTTCTCAAAAGAACCACTGGCCATGACTCATTGAGATGTTCACAGTTGACCTTTGATGACTCATATGTGACCTTTGACCCAAGTTTCAGTAAACTCAAACCAGCCAAGTCTCTCAACAAAAAATACATGGTCCTCGGACCGCTTGTTTCCCGCCTGCCGTCGCGGTTAGTGGAAGATAGACCTAACATGAAACCTTTGACTTTGATATGTGACCTTTGACCTCATCAACAAATGATGGAATCCCCTGTTGCCCTATTAATCAGTTTGGTTCCAATTGGAACTTCAACTTTTTCTATGGGTCAATTTTACATTTTCAGCCTATTTTTACCAACTTTATCCTACATGACCTTGACCTTGGCATGTTTTGAACCTTTGACCTCATCAACAATGAGGGATCCCATGTTGACCAATGATTCAAGTTTGGTTCCAATTGAACTTCAACTTTTCTATGAGTCAATTGTTTACATTTTCAGCCTATTTTACAACTTGCCTCACAATGACCTTGACCTTGGCATGTTGACCGTCTGACCTCATCAACAGTGGGGGGATCATGTTGCACCTTGTGACCCAAGTGGGTTTAAATCCATCAAAGTATGTGGATATTACATGCAAATGTTAACCCTTTTCACAACAGACATCAAAAACATTCAACAGACATCATCACAACAGACAACTACATTGGACAAAGTGATCCTATGTGTCCTTCCTGCATTAGGGGCCAGGCGCACAAAAACCCTGGCAAAAGCGAATCAAACATCAACTACGACTCCGTTGACAAACCGTGATGGCCGACGACACCAGCGTTCCGGGGGGACGATGTATTTTTTACCATTTTTTTACCTTTTCAAAATCTGAATCATAGCAGGCAAGTGAGGTTGACTTTGACCCAGTGCAGGTCAAAGTCAACACGTCACTGAATCGGAAGTCCAATTGAATCGCATGATAAACCTGAGGTCAATGGCAGTCCCCAGTCCAACTCCAGTCCATGTCAAAAGTTCAATCATTGCTAATTAACCACATGTCAAAATGAAGTCTCGCTACTGTTATGACGTTCTCATAGGCGTCAAAGGGCAGAGATACCTTTCAAACACAACAATGAGTCCTTTTGCACAGTGATCTTAATTTATATAACAGATTTTAATGATTTGTATTGGTTCAAGAATTTGGTATGTTCCAAAACATTACATACATCAATTTATACACAATTATACACAATTTATATAACTGATACTTAATGTTCAAAAGGCGTTGCAGTTCAACGATGATAAGTCCTCTCAGCGAAGACTCCAAAAATGACAGCATGCAAAGTCACGCTTATAAATCCTCAGTAATATTCCATTGGATCTTCTCAGTCCTGAAAGTAAACTTTTTGTCCGCAGTTCAAGACGATACGGTTAAATAATTCCCTCGGCGACACTCTTCCACGGTATATCAGTCCAAATAATCACCACATTTCTATCTGTCCCAATTTGGGAATCCTATTTTGATTCCCAGCACTTTCGGCTTCAAAGACGACAGTAGAATAATTACCGCCACTCTGCTCACATGGAATTGTAAATATAATAAATCCTTGCACCAAGTACAGGTCTGCTGCTCTTCATTGCCGATTAAAACTACACTAGAACTTTCTAGCTACTTTTTAGAAGTGGATGCTGGCAGAGATTCCTTCCAGTGATTATTATTTAACTACTCACAGATAGATTTCCCCCTTTCTAAGCATCTCATTACCTCATTTCTCATGCTAAATAACCTTGCACTACTGACCAAATCGGAATTCCACTCACCCGACTTACATCACTTCATATCTATAACTTTGTGGGGGAATTCCCTAGGTGCTTCAATGTTTTGATCTCAAAACATAAACAAGTTTTTCTAATTTATAGCATCCTTGGGAATTCCCCACTTCCCCTATTGTGCAATCTAAACAGGTGCAGCTTGCAAAACAAACTAGGGGTTCCCCTTTTCTCTCTTTAAGTAAACAAAGTGCTTTTCTGGGGTTTCTCCCCCGTGAGGAATCTTTTCTCAAAATTGAGAAAAAATATTTTTAATCAAAATGTTGAGGGTATATAACACACTACTTTAAGCGAGAGCCTCAGCACCATTGGTGCTCTTGTTGAAAAAAATTGTGCACTTTTAAATTTGGGGCCCAAACGAGGTCTGTAAGGGTTAAACCCAAATTTTACATATTTTTCACATTTCCCAAAGATATGTTAACAGGCTGGCAACCCAAAATATTGACCCACAATATAATTAGCTCATTTTGCATATTTAATTTCACCAGAAACCTAATCGGGTCGAGAACTCCTCTGCCTCCTAAGCCCCGCTCCTTCCACCAAGTATACATCACCTGTTTACCTCATTAATTAAACGCCTTACGGAACTCAAGAAACTTGTACACAATCCTTGCGAGAAAATTTTCATAAAGTATGCAAATTTAGATAATTAGCATATGTTCCAACCCCAAAATCTAATCAGTCGAGAACTCATCAACCCGACTCTTTCCACCAAGTTACATCCATAAATTTGTACACACAATATGGCCAAATGTTTATTTTCTGTGCAATATTGACCTTTTCCCTTGACCTTTTTCCCCCCTACCCTCTGACAGACCCGGGGGAGGACCCTGGGGGTGGGGGAATGAATTACATGGTTTTAGTAGGAGTATTCCCCTCCGACAATATCCAACCAAGTTTGGGCTACTCAGCTCATTCCAGAAAAAAAAGGATAATGGCCCAAATTGTTCCAGTGTTTAACATTTTTCACCAACCAACACCGGTTATATTACTGGTTCTTTGTGAAAAACAGACAACTAAGCATTGTAAAGCGTCTTAAAGATGCTACTTTGCAACTGTTTTTGTTCAACTAATACAAGTAAACAATGCAATAAAAATCATCATTTCTTGACAATATGGTGAGTTAAGCTTAGCCACTACGGGGCCTTTACTACAAAACCATTATCAATACAACAGTAACAAAAAAAAGGATGAAAAATATGGGGCGGTGAATTTCATTTTGGAGAACCATTCTGATAGTGGCTTTAAAATAAAGCAATTAATATATTCAATGCTCTAGACCACTGTTTATATTTTAAATAGTTAACGATTAAAATATCCAATTCTCTCTCTGTACATATATTCCCCCATAAAATACCAAAATCAAAACACTTCCATGCAAGGTCAGGGGGTCCTAAAGGCAATGGAACACACAGCTTTAACTGAATAGAATCTTTATCAAGAAAAAGATAATTAAGACAATATTGTTATTATATACCATTTTAAATATATCCATGACACCAACACCTAGGGTTTTATAAAACACACATATTCTTATGAAAGGTGAATTGAATAATAACTATCAAGGGTACATATTTGTATGAAAGGTTGAATTGCATTATAATATGCCCTAAAAGAATATCCAAAGTTGCTTAATCACTCCATTAAAGAAATAAACTTGTTAAATTCTGTGAATGCTTTTGTATAAAATTCTCTGTACTGAAACCGGAGAAGTAGGGTGATTGTGTATCCCTGCTTGGAAAGGCCTCAGCCCCCCCCCCCACCCTAAATGAAATAATAATTCCCAGTCAAGCCACATTTCCATGCACCTTATTACACCCAAATATTATACACTTTGAAACTTTTAAAATACAATCATTGCAACAAAATAACTTGTGTGGTGTCAATTTAGAGGCTCAGATTTGCTTGCTTATTTGGAACTGGTATTTTTTGAAAATATGAGAATCTATGTCCAAATTGAATACATGTAGATTTTTTAATTTCCTTTACCCTAAACGTGTTAGATCTTTAAGTACAAAGAGGCTTTTCTTGTGCGATATCTTAAAATACTATTAAGTTTGAAATTTGACAATAAATGAGTCTCTTACTAAAATGTTGAATTGAGCACAACAATACCAATACTTGATAACATAAAGCACTTTTTTGGTATGTCATAATTTTGGTTGGATTTTTAGCCCATATTGAATTTATCAAAATAATTTAATTCTCCTTGGGTGATGATGTTTTCCTGAATAAACCCACTGACAGCTTAACACTTAATGTCCACTAGAAAACCAATGCGTGGTTTAATTTTTTTCAGCAATAACATCAAATTACCACTAGATGACATTTGAACACAAATTACTGAAGGACTCAACAAGGCTCCCCCTCTTCCATGGTTAAAACACACAACCATGCCCGCGCCATAGACTTTGTGTGTAAAATGATGAGTCAGAATAATGGCTTAACTCGAGTTACCTTTCGTTTTGGAAAATAACGGATTATATGAATACACCAGTAGACTTTTCTCTACAACATATCAAAATTTCTTCAGTATAACAAACCATTAGGTTTTAGGTTTTTAGATATTTTACTGATTTTGGACAGATGCCGTATTTTTGCGGGTTTCCCTTCCGACTCTTATCTCGCATCGCCTTGTGTTGTTTTATATCGCCAGATCAAACTTAGATTTCATTCAAATTTGTTGCTGTTTTCTTTTTCAAAATTGTCCAGTACAAAAACATTCACTTCCTTCTGTTAAAATAAAAGTTGGTCAACAAAACCACCGAATTACTAAGAATATCTCATATTATCCCCAAAAGACGTACTACAGTCGTGATAACCCTCGGACTGATATGGGCTGTGTCCCACGCTAATGGTGGTGGTGTACCCTCAAGGATCCCTCCTACACAATTTTGTAACAATAAATTCAATTTTTAGAGACCTCAAATGACCTCTAGGTAACCTTTGATCCCCTAACCTTCTGAAACATGACAGATTCTTCACCAGCAAATATTGTGAAAACTCATTGCTCACATTTTGACCTCATTTCACCCCTACATGACTTTGACCTCAACTTGTTCAGAACTAGGTTCATTCCATGAAGTTGGGACATGGTGTCTGTGTCCCCTGTTACATTGTTAACCCTTATTTGGTACTAAAAAGCAAGGTTCATGGCCCGATCGGTAATAGCCTCGTCCCCAGAAGCCTCCGATTTTACCGGAAGTGGTCAACATTTTGGATTGTCAGAAGAAAGCTACTCTTTTTTCCTTTACCACCCTGTGAAACCTTAGAGCCAAATTTGGGTTTGAAGTTAAGGAGCGAAAATGTTGCCCCATTTTGGTCGACCAAGAATTAATTTTACACAGTACTACTACGGGGCTTACAAAACACGTTTTTAGCTCTGCAACTCAAAACGGATTGAAATACGGTGGCGAAACTTTACAGATGGGGAATTTGGAGTGAAGGCCCAACTATCAAGATGAAAATTCATAATCCTTAAATCGGGCCCATCCCCTTTAATTTTATGTAGAAATGGTATCTTAAAAATCCTAACTTTTAAAACAACTAGACATTTTGCCATCAAAATAGTTCTCCAAAACTTAAAAGTTTGCTTCAACTGTTTAGAGTATAAGGTATTCAGCTGCTGTCAAGATGTAACATGGTGTCCCCAGGTGTGACATTTGCTACATCGTGACACATTTCTATTTACACAATCTTTGGTACACTATTCCTCTGTGAATGTTATGCCAGGTTTTTATTATTTTGAAAGACTTAAATTGAAGCTTGATTTATATCAGAAGTGTTATGTTTTTTAAAAGAGGACCTGTAATAGGTGTGGTGTCCCTGTTACTTTGTGACATGAATTTGTCAAATTTTGCAGACAAAACGATGCCTAATTATTTTGAAGCTCTCAAGATTTCTTTCAAACTACAGAATGAAAGTTATGAATAATAGTGTAATCAAATAGGACCACTCTTTGATACAAAGCTGACAATTTCTTCAAATGTCACACTTTGAGTCCCATTTTCATGAAATGACCCATCTATATTTTTTGGACTGAAAAATACAGATGATTAGCAAAGACTACTATATGGCATGTATGGGCCTCGCTTCTTGTAACATGGGAACTTTTCCAGGATGTTGTAAGACACGAAAAAAGCCTCATATCAACATGCTTCAATTTTACCCTTTAACATTGATAAAACAACATACAAATTATGACTAGAATAAGTCAATCTTTCAAACAAGTTATGCTTTTTCTGGTATTTTATGGAGGTTTGGGAACCCAGTTTTTATCTATAAAATCTGCTGTTTTTGTGGTGTAACCTCTACAAACCACAACAAAGGTTAAAGCGGCACTGGCACATTTTCACAAATATGAAATTTCTTCAATTTGCTCTCAAATGATAGTCTAGGCCATGGGAAGAATAGATACATTTTACACATAAAAATAACATACTCAAAAAACAGATAGGGATGTTAATAAGAGGTTAAAGACATCCAGGTAATTTGTAGGCTAACTTTGAGGTTTTCCATTACAAATGTGTATATTATATGAATATCATAGACTCAGACTCATTGATATTAAAACCACAAAGGTCACAGACCGGTCAAACAGCGTTCATGCCGTGGGAAACATGCATACGGCGTGCGTTTTCTTGTGTTAAACGCCATTTCCATCGTCTACTGAATTAATTCCGCCGGCGACATTAATTATAAAATTGTTATGTTTACCCATAAAGACGCTGATTTGGTCTTATCATTTCAGGTGAGGGCTAATGTATATAAAAGCTTCACAACCATGCAAAAATATCAATTTTGAAAAATCTAGAGGCCGCATTATTTTTCAAATGTGCCAGTGTCTCTTTAAACACACTTGTTTTGATTTGTTATTTTAAAAATCACTTGCTTTAATTACAACACATAGTACTAAAACAGCACAATTTTCAGAACACATCTGAATCAAAAGGCAATATGAGAGCTTTTTGAATTGTTTAATCAGTCATTACAAACAATTTTATAAACAGAGCGATACCCCATCATCGCATAGGCTTGTACAGCTATGCTGTATGAACAAAAGTGACCTCCTGCACACATATCAATATATTTTTTATTCACAAGCACCTAAATAGTTGGATGGAATGTGAAATACAGAATATTATGCCATGTAATTTATAAATTATCAAAATATGCATAACCCTGTGATCCAATGGCAAAGAAAACATAGCTAGTTACTAGCACCAAATTATTTTGTACTCGAGCTATATTAGTGTACATCTTAATACTGTCTACTATTTGTGTAAGAAATATCGGAGGCTGGCACATGTCATTAATCAGAAAACACATGGAAAAATATCACCAAACATGATGCCTTAAACCAGAAACAACATATACAACTGTAAACATACTGTATTGTTCCTAATAAATGCCCCTCTTTTTTGCCAAGAAAACACAATCTACCAAATAACACTTTATTTTCACCATTTTTATGTCAAATTAGGGATGTTGGTACTTATTTGGTATAAAAAAAAAGAAACCCCTAGAATGAAACCAAATCTGCCAACATTTGTATAAAAACACCTTGGATAGACACGGGTTAATGCTGTATGACACAGCACCCCTTTTGACAAATTGATATACACTGCCGCTCAAAAGTATTTGTACACCTTATCCACTTAGTTTGCGAAGAAACAAAAGGAAACCCATTGACTTACTGTGTTATTGATCAAGTCTTAGGCATAAAAAAATTATTTGGCGTAACCCCAACGACCCTAAAAAAACCTGCCGACTCAAAAGTTTTTATATTATGCAATTAGCACAAAATAAAAAAAATGTTCTGCCGACGGACCCATTATTTTCATCCAAAATTTTAAAAAAATATTTTTTTTACCAACACAAAGACGAAAAAATAACAAACAAGACACAAAGCCACAAGCAGTAAATAAAAGATCTTTGATATGTCATTGAAAAAACTTTAAATAGTAGCATATTGTAATTCATCATTTTAGAGTAAAACATTGAGCAGATCTAAAAAAAAAATTTTTTTTTTCAAATCTGACCGACCGACCCTGATATTTTTCGTGCTTTACGCCAAACCAACTTTTTTATTATACCTTACTGGGGATTTAAAATTACACTGAGGGTGTTTTTTTTTTAGCGTTAAACTAAGACAAAAACGATCGCCACACAACAGACACATTTTTGTGTGAATATAAAATGTTTGTAATAAGTTTTTGATCGGTTGTTCTCATTTGCAATATTTGATTTTGTACTTTCCTTGATAAAATCTCAATTTGATGCACAAAATGATTAATCTCCATAAGATCATGAAATTTCTGACTAGAAAGAGTAATGGATATATTCAAACAGCAATTTTTTTGATGTTGTCCGTATTTTACTTGTAAAAGTGTGAAGTACTATCTTAGGTACTGTGCACAAATACTTTTGATCGGCACGGTACACATTTTATACAAAACAGGCTTTGAAGATTTTTGAGCAATTTGTCAAAATGATATCAAGGCAGAAATAGTCGAAAAAATAATAAAACCCTGTTGCCCAGCAATATAGAAATACATGCACAATAATGTAGCAACACTAGCATCTAGCCTCCAAAAATACAAAACCTACACCACAATGAACAATAACATTTGACCTAATTAAGTTGGTAGGGCAGTACACTTAAAAAACAAAACCCAACGAAGACATATAAAAGTTGTGGCACATTTTCTCTTCCTTTTAGGGTGGATATAAAAAAAAAAGTTTACACATGCACATTTTATTAAAAATACATCCATGAATGTACAGAAAGCACCTTTCCTCAAATGTTGTCCAAAAACTAAACTTTAAGCACAATAGCAACATTTTTTGAAGAGCTCCCCAAATTTTCAAAGATTTTGCAATTTTGCACAGTTTACATTGGCAGTAAACATATCTGAATGGTACAGCTTGGCCTTTCTCTGATATTCGGCATAGAAGGACTTTTGTAATTGTAATAATCATATCAGATCCCTATAATAATTCAGAAAACGGAGGCCGCTGAAAATGTCATTTTTGATAAGAAATAGCCGTAATAGGCCATGTACTGTCCTACGCTCATCATTGGCGTTCCATTGGTTCACCGCAAGTCAAATTGGAATCATTTCGTGAGATTGTGCTATTCATAATGGACACACAAAAATTTCAGTGTCTAAATCTAGAAGGGCTGCCTCTGAATGTATGTAGGATCAGGGATCTTCGAATCTAATTACAAAATTCTCTTTCTTTTGGCGGATGCATGCACACGTTTAAACGCATTAACTTTTCACAGTCGAGCATAGTTTACTATCAATCACCAACACAACTGTGCATAAATCTCACAAATTTGACAATTGGGGGGGCTCTCTTCAATAAAAATTGTGCTATTTTTGCTTTACCAAATATTAAGCCAGGTTTAGTGTGGTCTATTCCATCAGAACAACTCTTTTATTGTTGTTGTGTAAGACAAAGACAATCAACAAGTCCAATGGACTCATAAGCGATTTTGATAATTCAAGGCAATATGATTGTTGTTTCATATCCTAGTTGACCTCCGTGACCATCCCAGCATAATAAAAATCAAAGCTTCTGGTATGGGACACGGAGGTCAATCAGAATATGAACATTGATGGTTGTTTGTTGTTTGTTTATATTGTTGCACAAGAGTACCCTATTAAACCAAGCTCACTAATTGATCATTGGCCTCTTTGCACTGGTCTCAAAATATGTACTTAACTTTTGTTTGCCAGCAAATATATACAACATGCGAGTCAGTGCTAAAAAGTTGGCACATTCTACGTAAAACAAAGCCATTTTGTTAGAACTGTAAAATTTATAAGCAGAACTCTTCAACACCTTGTTCTTTTTACTGAACTTATGATAGTACTTAGAACAGTACAAAGGGGTGCTACAACAGGGCCAAATCCGGCCCGCCAACCATAGATTTTTGGCCCTCGACTTGCTCAAATATATAAAGGGAAACAAAAAAAAATCAAGTGTATTTGGCTCTTAAGTAGAGAACATTCAAATATGTTCGGCATTCTCTGGCCCTTCAGCTAAAATAATTGAGAACCCCTGTGCTAGAGAAATAAGCAATCTGGGTACTTAGTACTTATTCACTTGTTCTGTTTTCAAGTCTTTGTAGTCTCACAAGTCACCTGAAGCCTGACTGTGCTGAGAATTCCATTGCCTTGTCGTGGTTCCATAGTTTCCTTTGCCTGCTCCATCACAGATTCAGAGCCAAATAGAACATGTCCCAAAGCTGTGGTAGTTTTGAAAAATCTAAACAGATATAAAATGAAGAAAGTTATATTATTATCATAGGAATGAGTACTGGGGTAACATGGAGACAACTTAAGAGTACAACTTAAGAGTACAACTTAAGAGTACTTAACTACATCATTTTTGGAAGATTTCTGTGTTTTATGGTCCAAATTTCAAACTTAAGCACTAAATGATAACACTTACCCCAGTAAGCTCTTATGCTAGTGTGTGGGACTGACATTTCGAACCTAGTACGATCTTAATCAAAGGAAAACCGCCTAATAAACTCACAGAATTCTTGATAAGTCTTGACAATATCACTTATTATCAAATCCTAATAACTTCCTAACATTAGGGGTGGGCAAGTATTAACTTTTTCATTAAAATGCATACAAGTCATAGTTTTTCTATGGCGAAATTTAATGTAGAATCCAAATATTGGGATATTTTTGTCATCCGATGACCGCTGGGGTTGGTTCTGTGGCAAAATACAAAATGGCTGCCAAAATACACATTTTTTGCTCCAGATGACCAATATTGTTATCATAACCCCATTTAAAATCATTTTTGCTATGCGTTTTAAGTCTCTTGATCAAAAATTATCATTTGTGTAATGTTATCAATTACATGGGTAATAAGAGGGCTCTGCTTAATGCAATAAATATTCAAAATGGCCGCCAAATTGCAAAAAATTGCCAGTTTCCTGTATAAATGACCATTGTAATTGTCCGCTTTACCATATTGTTGCATTATGTTTCTTTGGTCTTTTAAACTCAAAACTATTTGAATACAATAATAATATTAACCAAAGCTGTCTATGGGTTTTTTTTCACACAAAGAAGTATTCAAAATGGCCGCCAAAATCATATATATTGGATGTAAGTTTACAAAAGAGCAGGAAGATGCACTTTAATAGAGAGAAAGGCAGTTTTGTCCATGAATGGTGATACAACAATGATAAGCCTGAAGTCTTATTGGCACTGTCTGTGCAACGTCTATTCCATCGTTATTTGTATTGCATTCATAAGCTTCTGGCTGCAGAGCGTTCTTAATTGATGTTCTCAGCTGTTTCTCATTCAGGTCATCTAAAACATGCACACTCTTTATGTGACAGACCCAGAGTGTGCTTGTATCCAATAACTTCAGGAATTTCACAGAATTTCTATTAAACTCCTCTTTCTTCAAGACTGATAGTTTGTGAGCGTTCTTCACACTATGAATGAAATTTCTCTCCTATTTCTTTACATTCGCCACCTCCTCAGAGGCCCTTGCCCACTTCCATCATGATCTCTTTTCATTTGTTGACTGCCGGTTGAACACAGAATTAACAAGCAACTTTTTGGTCAAGATTGGACAATGCACTTTTTATTCCTTATTTGATTTTATAAGTGATGAGTTAATGTTCACCACTCTCTGACTCCATCTGCCTACAGCTGTATTAAAGAGACACGAGGACATTTCCAGAAAGAAGTGCCTCCAATTTTGTTTGAAGCCGAGTTTTTTGCATATTTGGAGTCAGTGCTTACCAACAATGTAGTAGTGAATTTAGCCGAATACGCCGTTATTATGTAAGATCATGATGATTTAGAATTTTCTGTCGTGCACAACAGAAAACCATGTTTTTTTTTATAGGGACGATTGCGATAGCAGGCAAGTTCAAAACAGCGTTTTGGTTTTTTGTTTTTACATTTTTGTCTAATAAACCTTTGAAACGCTCTCGGTAGGTGTTCTTCCAATGATCAAATGCAAATTGAGAGAAATTTGTATCCTCAAAAAAATTTCCTCCTGTCCCTTCAAACAGCATGTAGGCATGTGAAATAGACACCTGGTATTCACAACCCAATACATGTACAGTACTGTGCCTTTTGTTTGAGATTTAGAAGAGTGATGTGAAAGAGAAGGTGAGTGTCATACAATGTACCTATGTTATCAATACATTTTTAATTAAAGACACGCCAACTTTTGAAAACATTGTGTGCATGATCCATGTGTAACTCTTCCAAACTGATATCTATTGTACATGTGTTAAGCTTATGTGATTGAACATGGATTTATAATAGTGCCCATGGTGCTATAAAGGTTTAAAGTAAAATAGGGCCTATAGTTGAGAATTTGTAGGTCCTATTTAATTACGTAATCAATCCTGTACTGATCATAAATAATTTCAGGCAAAGGGGCACCATCTGATCCTCAGCCTCGACCTCACCTTTCACACCATCGAACCTATTGTATTTTTCTCATCTTATTTCATCTCTGCAAAATATTGTGAATGACTTCTTTGATGCCACGAAGTAAAATATGGTTTGTTTAGGGTAACTGGAAAATACTTTGTACAGTATTCTATGGGGTACTGTAATACACACACAATTAATTACCTTATCACATTAAAGCCACTATCAGTCATTTTTTTCCAAATTCAAAATGCCCATTTTGTCTCTTAATTGCTAGTTTTAGGTCATATCAACACCTTATATTACCTTTCTTTGTGAAAAACAGGTATTTCGGCATTTTAAAGCGGACTTGAAGATGTCATTTACGACTATTTCTGGGCCTTAAAAACGTTGGATCCCGACTTTTATTATAGTCTGATTTTTTATTCCTGTCAGTAAACGCATATTGTCGATGGTACGAATTAAATTGGAGGGGATGTGTTGAGATCAAAACTAAAAAGCCGTATTAACAGCTGAAATGCTCAACTTTGTTCAACAGAATAAAATGCTTTAACCCAATTTAGGTGAACTTTTTTGTATGGAATATGTAAAGGCTTCATACATGAATAGATTGTCGTAAAGTCTGGGACACGCTATCGATTCCTTTGTTTGGTGTCAATCAAAGAACGGATAAAGAGTCATGAACATCGAGGCAGGTTGAAGCGGATAATTAGGCCACATAAACATTGTAGTTTGTTATGAGTGACCAAAACTCTAACGTTCTTAGATAAATGATTGGACCAAGCTGTCAATTAATATTTCTGAAACAAGACAAATAAATTTAAACGTATCAGATTTTCTAATATTCCTTAGTGACGTAAAAGAACTTTGGTGAGTAATAATTACTTATTGGTATCATTTTCTTATATTGAATGCTTCAGAGTTTGCTAAAGTCTGGCGTTTGGAATTCATTCAATGCATTTGCCTTGTAATACTTTTTTTTTCGTGAGAAAAGGGACGGTTTTTCATAATGGCCTTAATCTAATTCGGTATCGTGACATCGAATTTCTATTGTATTGATTGGGTAAAGCATACAACCTCTTAGAACGAACGGAATCGTCGACACGCTCCAAAAACTTTTAATGAACTGACAGGAATAAAAAATCCTACTATAGTAACAAAGCATAAAAATCAGAATATCTTGACAAATAAGGCGTGTTATGCTTAGCCACTTACAGGGGGGTCTTTACCTCAACAATTTCAAATACAAAAGTGCAAAAAAATGGACTTTGATGAAAAATAGGGCGCAATTTGTTTACAATATGAAGAAATCGATGATAGTGGCTTTAAAATGGTATGTTGGATTCAATTTTGGAAAATATGTTGTGATGGCTTTTCCTACGAAATATAGAAATAACTTGTATTCCAAGCATGAAAATCTTCAGTTTAAAGCTGAATTCAGTGGTGTTGTTGGTTTTTTTTGCCCGAATTTACACGTTTTCATTTATTTTCAGCCTAATTTCGGGTACTTATGCTGGATTTCATGTGTTTTTTCAGCTTTCAAGTTTTTTTAAGAAGGTTAATTCTCATGCCTGGTATATCAGATGGGGTACCTGAAGTACCCCCATGATGTATCTTCCCCAGGATAGGCTACGCTTTGATTGACATTCAAAAGCAGGTATTTGTATGTACATGACACATGCTATTTTAGGCTTTCACGGAAGAATGTGATTTTTCTCTGCATTTAAAAACAGTGGTGGCCATTTTGTTTAGATCTTGGCCTTGTTCTTACCTAATACTTAGAGTTATATGTATTCGCTTTTGTTTTCTATTCAACAGTGGTACAATCTAAATGAATTGTTTGGTTATTTGTTGTCTTTAACGAATAGACCGTCCAAAATTGTCCGGAAATGAGGGAAAATGTCGATTTTGGCCGCCATTTTGATTTTTAAGGATAATTGGACACTGTGAAATACTCTGTGATAAATATAATTAAGTAGATGTAATGTTGCCTTGTAGGACCTATTAAAATCTTAAAATGTGTAATATTGGATGTTTTGTTCTGTTTTTGTGAACAAATGGTCATTTTTGGGGCGGCCATTTTGAATTTTGCCACAGAACCAACCCCAGAGGTCATCTGAGACAAAAATAACCCAATATTTGGATATCTACACAAAATTTGGCCGTAGAAAAACTATGACTTAAAAGTATGGACACTTGCCCACCCCTACTAACATAAGCTAACCCAAACCAAATGAAACTCTTAACAATATTTCTTATCACCTAACCTTAATTCTTCTGGGGGGGCACTCTCATCTTGGAAGCGACGCATATGTAGGCTGTTAAGACCCCTTTGTCAGCATCGTTGCCACCCCAGACCCAGATTTTTTTTTTAATTTCACCCAAAGACCCCTATTCTGTGAAGAATTTTACCACCTTCAGCCCAACACCCCTATTTGGGAGAATATTTTAAAATCTTCACCCAACACCTTATTGCCTTGCTGGGAGGTTACTCTTTCTGAGACACCCTGTTTGAGGATGAACAACAAAATACTGAGTGACCTACGTGCTTTGTAGCATTTCTGCTTTCCCCCTCATGAATTGGCGAGCCGTTCCATGCTCAACCTGCTCTGCACTTTGTCGTTCCTTCTGTTGGCAGTACGGATGTAATCTGCCAGTTCCTCATCTGTGATGTTAGCTATTACATCAGCTGAATTCAAAACACAACACAGAGTGAGTCTAGTTACTGAAACAAATTCTTCATTTCAGTTAGAAGTAAAAGAGGCACCTTCAGGTTTTCCCTAAGCTGGACAGAACCTACCCACACCACAATCCAGGGTTATAGCTAGGCTACTCTGAGTGCCGGTGTAAAAAAAATTTAGTGTCCCCCATGAGAGAGTGTCCTAGCTACCATAGCAACATGTACGGAATAAACCGTGACCTTGTAGAAGAGGCCATTTGGGTACAGTGCTGAAGCAAATGATGCATACAGCATACATGGAAAGAAAGAAACACAAGAGACAGGTGGGTGGTAGGACACTCAGTCACACGGACACTGTATTATATAACACTGGTTGTACATCTTAAAATTTACTACACTTTTTGGCACATATGGACAAACTATGAGTTATTTGCTAATTTATGTGGTAATTTTTCATTTCACTGAAGTAAAGTGCCGGTCGGCAACCTCTTAAATGACCTTCTGTGCCGGTCGTTGGGAGCAAGTGCTGGTCATGGCCGGCCGGCCGCCGGTGGCCGGCGTAGCTATATCCCTGCCACAATCGTACTTTGATCAGTAATAAATATTTAGAAATTTCGGCGGCATGAAAATCAATCTTCCTTAGCCCTGCACCTTCTAACCAATGCAAGAGTCACAATCTGAGCCTCTCGAGATGTGTTGCATCAATGCTTCTCTTTATCATTTTGCTTTGGTCAGAGGCCCGCAAAGTATTGGGTTGGTTAAGGGCCAAAGGTATATTCACAAAAAGCTTTGTAAAGTTTGTATGAACAAAAATTCGTACCATCCACAGGCCTCGGGACATACTCAAATGGAGACCATTTTGTTTAATTAAGTTCACAACAATCCCAACTGAATAAACTCGGTTCTTTTTCAGCCTGTTACATTAAATTACGACCTTACCTGATACCTCTCCAAGTTTGGAGTTCATCTATATTAGGAGCATGCTTTCTGTAGCATCTTGGTGAATTTTGTGTAGTTTCACTCGGTTCCGTGGACAAAATAACTTAACAGAATATATGTTGATGGCTGTGTGGAAATAGTGGGTACATATGAAAAAGCACCACTTGGAACTGAAAGGAAACAAAAAAATGCAAATCAAATCAAACACTGAAAATAAATGTGACCAATTTTTGAAATGTAAAACGATTTGACCTTTGATCCTATTACTACAGGTCAAATAACAATTAAACCATCTGAAGATATGCAAATGTGCCTCTATGTGCCTTTCACGGCAAAGTATACAAAGTGAACCAAAAAAAAAGACAAATAAAAAAATATAAAAAAACAGAAAAAAAAATTCAGCAGGATGTTGCAGTTGAAGCAGCAGCAAAAAATTACTTGTACAATGAAAAGTTTAAAATATAAAATAACAAGGGGTAAGAACACAGTTCACACATTAGGAAGAGCTGAGCTTGAGGCGAGACTTCAAGGAGACATGAGGGAGATTTCCGCTAGAAGCGCCCCCAATTTTTCTCGAACACCCCGGTTTTTTCATATTGGAATGCATTACCAATGAATTAGATCACACCTGAATGAATAAGCGAATACGCCGTTTTATCTAATAAGATGATGAATAGTAGTTTCTGTGGCACGGACCGAAAGTCAAGCATGGTTTTCTATGGGGAATGATTACGATAGCATGAAAGTTCAAAACAGGTTTGCGGTTTCTTTTGCACCTGTTTGTCAATTAAAAACCTTCGAAAAACGTTCTCGGTAGGTGGTCTCACAAACGATCCAGTGAAATTGAGAGAAATTTGTATCCTAACCCAAAAAATCTCCTCCTGTCACTTAAAAGACTCCTGGAAGGATGACGGCTTGAAGGGGAACGCTCTGCAAAATATGAAGGACCTATTTCATAAAACTTGATGAGGGCAGGCTTGGCATCACTTTTCCAGTCAGCACTCATATGATGAACGTAATACCCGTGATACATGGAATCACCAGCGTAACCAGCCGGGTGTGGTAACAGGCGCGCGCACCCGGGGGTTGCCAAAAATTATACAAAAATCACGCCTATTTTCAGAGGTTCCCACACCCCGACTGTACCCGAGGTCCTCCAGACCTGGGTACACCCCCTGTTAAATGGATGAGATCTGATAAATTGGATGCCAAATATGGTAGACAGCTTTGTAGTAGAAACACTTTGAATACTAATCTATGCTTGATTTGAAGCCAAAGGAGTGGTTGTAGTCACCTGTGTGCACACGTTTCAACTGATAAAGGATGTGAAGGACCAATTAAGTTGCATGTTATGCACCCAGTGAACTGGGAATTTCCTTGTCAGGGAGGCAAAAAGGGAGTTTCAAGAATTCAACCTACATTCCTTGCAAAGGTCCTTGAGACACTTAACACATCTTTAATGAAATCAAGCAAACATTTTAATGATGATAAATATGCAAATATTGACAAGCTCAAACATTATCTTTCCCCTCTTTTAACATCAATGTTTTGCACCTTCAAAAACATGTGAAAACATTGGCATTGAACTATTATTGTCTAAAACCATGGAAATCTGCCTCAAAACCACTTCCAAATGGGAAAATCTGTCTCAAAACTGGGGCAATTTTCCCCCTCTGATAATTGACCCCACTTTCGTGCATTTTGGCCTAATGTGCTGTTCATGCCAGGAAACAGGTTATCCAGTAAAAATAGTACCAAAACAAGCAACAGGAGGTATTCAAATACTTATCAAACGATACAAATATTTACACATTGGCAAAATTACAACACGCCACATAATTTTTAAAAGTGATATGTGGACTCATGTATGTATGAACCATGTGTACATACTGAATTTTGTCGCCTTCTGTCAGATAGTATTAGTTCCATTATCCACAAATTCAACCTTAATTACCACTTAGAACAGTGAGAGAAGCATTCTCAAAATCCTCACTCAAGTAGTTTTCCAAGTGTAAACCTGCACAAACAATTAAAGAAGAAAAAAAGACATCACCCTAGGAACTCTAGCATTGTTGCATTTTCCATCGACGAAGAATTTTGTACTGTGCTCCCATAAACATTGCATGTTGTAGTGCCCTCTTTTGCCAAAATCTACGAAGGCTGTCTATAACATACCACATCATCAAAAAATTTTATTATGTGCAAAACCAAGTCTGACCGTGTTACAAGTACAAATACATCGATCCTCGGACCACGTGTGGGTCACCTGCCGTCGTGGTTTGTAAATGATAGGCCTCATATGACCTTTGACCTCATCAACAAATGAGGGATCCAATGTTGCACCTATGACTCAGGTTTGGTTCCATTTGAAATTTTACATTTTCAGCCTATCTTACAACTTGACCTCATATGAGCTTTGACCTTGGCATATGACCTTTGACCTCATCAACAAATGAGGGATCCAATATTGCACCTATGACTCAAGTTTTGGCTATTTTGAAAAGCTAATAAACAATATTTTAGAACATTCTGTATCTTCAGAGCAATTTTGGTTAAGGCCCATCTATTCCGTGCCAGTAGCATTTAATTAAACAATGTCCTCAAATGGCATGCTAGATAAACAACAATGGTGTACAGTGGCAAGTTTTATGGACAAATGGTGTCAAAAGGAACTCACCTGGAAAATCAGCCACAAAGGTAACTTCAACATTTTCTCCAAGCTCAGCTTCAATTTTTTTGAGAGTCGTACGCCAATTTGACAATTCTGTGAGCAGCGGCATAGCCCATTTAACTGTCTGAAACGGACTCCACTCTGCTTCCACCATGTTTTCTAATGGGTTCCACATTCTGCACATCAAAAATATGATGTAATACATTAGGTTAACACAACAGGCATACACACAGTACAGAATCAAACAGAGCATTGACAGGAAATCATGTGATCAAAATACCCAGTGAGCAACAGTGAATTTATAGGCCACAAAATTGGTTGCCTCATGAACAAAGCCCAATACATAATGCAGTTTTAAAATCTTCTGACTCACTTTGCTTGTCCAGGGCCCCCCCCCCTTGCAAAGTTTCTGTATTCACATCTAGTGATGGAGAGCATGATCTACTGATTAACTGCTGGGGCAGAACATTTCCACTTCAAATTCTACAATGCGGTGCGCCGCTAACGGTTGCATTGGAGATGCATCATATATGAACACATCGACATCCAGGGTCTGCATGATATGAATATTACACTGTACTCCATTTCTCTACCTCTGTGCAGTAACGCTATCGGGAGATTTGATGGACGCACCAGTAAACTTTGTGAACTGGCTGAAAGCGACGGCGTTTTTACAATCGCGCACAAAGACGGCATATCTTGACGCATGCTTAAAAGCTGCTTCAAGGTTATGACATCACTGCACGGAGATGAAGAAATGGACTTTAAAACACATCACTGTCCACTAGCTTACTAGCCTATTCAAGACCGTAACTGCGGTGGTCCCCTTAATTTCAAATCTGTTCTGCCATGCACATACAAGATCAATATGCGATCTGGCATGAAAATATGACTGCAAAGTTGCTCTAAGTTGGTTTGAGAATGCCTGCATGCAAGCTGTTTTTTTGTTTTGTTTTATCCAATTGGTGCCAAGAAGTGGACATGTGTTTTGTGTAAGAGAATAGAATTTAGAACAGTTTAATGCATGTTGCCCTTCATTGTAGTGTGCACATTCCACTGCTGCTAACGAACTGCACCAGGTGGTTCAAAGGACATGAAATGTACATCCAGGCTCTCTCAAACCGACGCAGTGCGAGTTTCCGTTCATTTCGTCCTACCAGGTCACATATGATCTTCAAAGTTTGCCACAGTTAACAAAACGAAACAAAACAGCAGACAAATTATAGCAGACAAATAGATGTTGAGGGTTTAGTGTAAGAAGGCTCCACCTGCGATAGCTGCCATTTGTCAGTTGTGTTCTTATTAAGTGTTATACCTACCAAATATAACATGTGGCAGCTATTGCAGATGGGGCCTTTTTGCCCCAAAGCCTAGATGTATAAATCCTTAATGCAAAATACCTCACCTCTGTTGGAAGCGGTCATTCATAGATTTCCAGACATCAATATACAATTCTACTTCATTAAACCCACTCTGTTGTAAGTGTTCTGATACACAAGTAGCATATTGCTTCATCATGTCTGCATGGCTTGCCCATCTTGACCTGGATGTAAAGTACTTCAAAGAAAAAAAATGTTCACTAAGATTGTGCTACTTTTTAAAAATACAGCATTCACAGAACACATACATGTCGTCTGCTATTGTGGTTTGTGAATGGGGACGAAGGTCACACAGGTGAGGTCACCAACATGTGTGACACTACCCAAGGACCATGGTAACCAAGTGTCATAAAAATTGAGCAACACATGTGGAAACACTAAGCAATTTGAGAAATTTGACCATTTTGGGGCATGACCTCTAATGACCTCTAGATGTCATTTGACCCCACTCTTGAGGGGTAACTTGTGGGGCACTACCCAAGGACCATTACATGTAAGTGCCATGAAAATGTGTGCACGTATGTGAAAACAACATACAATTGTGCTTAGGGTTCCTATATGTGTAAAATCTCAGCATCAGTTGTAAATATCTGGAATAGCCTGCCTGATAAAGTTAACTACAGGGACAACAAACGTCTTCAAAAATGGACTTGATAAGATGATGTTAAGGGATTATGACAGATTCACCTTTAGGTTTCAAGCAGTGTAAATAGGGATGAAAAAGGGAGGGGTTTTCATAAGGTCAGTACCTTTCCTATGAGTCTGAGTCTACAGGTAATTGCAGGTGATTATCTCTGAAGGGGGCTATTAAATTGCAAGAAAGCAGCAAATAACCTGAGACGAAGCTCTGGATGAATGAAGTAATGAAACCGCATTGTCTCCTCATGAATGTAAACACTTCAGACCCTGCAAGTGGTTAAATTTGTTCAGAAATTTTTTTCCCAGAATCTCAAAATTAGGTAGTGACATGGATTTCTATGATCGCAAATTTTAACAGACCACCGATTCCACACAATAATCAGTGGCGTAGCCAGGGAGGGGGCTCAGGGGGCGCTAGCCCCCCGTCAAATTTGACAAAATCGTGCAAAATCAGCTTAATTTGGACGAATTTGCCAGCTCAGCCTCCTGTCAAATTACAATCCTGGCTACACCCCTGATAATTATCATGATCAAAAGAAATATCAAAATAGTATCTACACTTCGTATCTGTCAATTTTTATCAATGAATTACATGGCTGTGTAATTTATCACCATGGTATATACAGAGTGGTCCAAAAAAGTTTACACTTTTAAGTTCTCAAATTTTCAAAAGTGCGTGGACATATCACATTTTTAAAAGATATTTATTAACTACAAGATTTTGTTAGAACCTGGTGAAAACGGCGTTGAAAACAAAGCTCAAATAACAAAATGGTCAAAAACCACTTTGCACACACGTAAGTCTATGGGGCAATCATGATGGTTAACAGTAATCAATACCATTGCGTGCACAGTAGACCTACTCACGTAACAAACTACTGACCACCCTTTGAGTTTGTGTGAAGTGTTTACTGTTTGAAAATTAATGAGAGAATATCTCAATCGTGAAACTGAACTTGAAATGTCCATTTACATAATAATTAAGTTGATTTCAATTGGGGGAATTTTAAATTGAAAGATTTGCATGTTTTTCTTGTCAAGACTGATCAAGACTCTGCTTGTACATTTTCAATGTTTGCATGGTTTGGGACGAGATCATGAAGAAGAAATATTTTATTTTTAAGAGAAACTTGAAATAATTTGAGATGCCGTAATTCCTTTGAGGTTATTATAAATACCAAGTCCCATGATGGGGTGCATTGTTCAATGTGTGTGTCAATCTTGGATTCAATTCGTGACCGCCAACAGAGTGCCCTAGACTTACGTGTGTGCAAAGTGGTTTTTGACATTTTTCATCTAAATGGCGGCCATTTTGTCATTTCAGCTTTGTTTTCAACACCATTTTCACCAGGTTCCAACAAGATATTGTAGTTGATAAATACCTTCAAACTATTTTGATATGTCTACCCACTTTTGAGAAATTTGCAGACGAAAAAGTGTAAACTTTTTTTGGACCACTTTTTTATGCTCTTTACGACTTGGTCATTTGATTCCTTGGATTATTTTAGCAATTTTCTCTTGTTATTATTTTGTAGCACAACAGATATACAAAATAAATTCATTTCTATCCACATTTTTATGGACAGAAATGAGAATTTCTAAGTGAATAGCAAATGTGCAAATCTGTTACTCTTACAGATATAGTCAAGGGTTCTGAGAAACATTTGATTTTATACCTATTTTCCAGGTAGATGTGTTCCAATGGTACAACACCTAAATTGTGGCACATTCAGAAATATATCTGTGAGGATATTTTTCGTAAAAGATTACATCATGAGCAAACTTGAGACCAAACAGTATAGGTAAAATGCATGCAAATGTATAGTTTGTTCAGACAGAAGTCAGGAGGGATGTCATAGCTTTCACGCAGTGTTAAATTTGAACATCACGGTAAGTCGCAGCTGTAATCGCGAACATACTAAGTCGGCATGCACAATACGCACATGAAATAACTGTATGAAAGTGATGAAATTGCTCCTTACTTCAGTCCACATGAAGTATAGCATCATTCTCTTTACCTGTGGTGATAGATATCCCTCCTGTCCAGTGCCTTTCTCTACATACTTGATTTTAATGTGCTGAGTGTTCCAGCTGTGAACCATCATATCCCAGGAATACCCATATAGCCCATTGGTCCAGTTATTGTAACCCTGCAAAGAATTACACTACGAATGTTATACAAATATTGACTGCTCATGAGGGAAATGGTGCAAAATAACTACCCGAGGTGACTGGAGACCGAAAATAGTAGGCCCACGGTCTCCAGTCACCGAGGGGGGGTATTTTGCACCATTTCACGAATATAGAGCATTCAATATTTGTTTTATATAACATATAAAAATATTGCTGTCATTTTAACACTTGCCAGTTTTCGTCGAGATCAGCTTCCACACCCCGCAACGCAAGCCTATCAATATACCAATGCAATGAAAAAAGTTCCCCATAAAAATGAACTATTTTTCCCGTGATGGTGGAAATGTAGCTTTTTATGGGAACTTTTTCCTCCTGTGAAATTTTGTGTCACGTGATTAGAGCATCCCACAATCAAATGACAGAACTATTTTTATGTGTTATATAAAGTTCATATTGACCCTGTGGGGTGTTTTTGAAAGATCTAGGAAGGTTACTTCTACTTAAAGGGATAAGCAGCGATTTGCTGATCCAAACAAAAAAAATATCAAAATTCGTATTTTTGGGCATTTTTGTTAGTAACATGGATGTGCAAACATAACATGCAAGTGGTTGGCTTGAAAATTTGGTATGAACGACAAGGGCAGTACTTTTTATTATCCGATCTCTAATTTCTATACGTGCGCACGTATCAAAATTCCGACTTGAAATCAAAATAGCCTTCCCAATGAATATCCCAATTTATAAGTGTAATATTTTGTGCCATGACCCTCAGTTTGACCTCAAAATAAACACTTATTAATCTGTTTATTCTGTACTGTTGTAAACCACAATCAGCTGTTTTAGTGTAAATTTTGAACACCATTGCTGTAAGTCTATTTGCTGGAGAAGGGATGACAAACTTCCTTCCTCAAATACTTCATTTTTCCCATTTGGTTTTTTGTTCCTGCATTAAAGTAGTTGTATGGAAACATTTTTTTTATTATCTCGCATTATTGCTGCTTATATCCTTTTAAGGTATGATTATCGAATATGGTGAATGAATGTGGGTAATGGTGACAAAATATTTATGTCAATTTCAAACTTGTCATAAAATGCACTTTGGAGATATTCAAATTTAATGGTTTCTATTTCCCAGAAACTTTGTACAGGGAATGATAAAAATTATTGTTAAGTGTACACAATCAAAGTATACATACAAACCTTTGTAATGAAATGTGAATAAGGCAAAAAGATTTGGATGCTTAGATAAAGTATCAACCAGCAAGATCCAATATAGTGGTACCATCCAGTCTTCTTGGCTGTACTACTGTCAGATGACTTGGATTTTTTCTATAGTATATAGAGGGCAAGAAATATGTAATTAACAACATCTCATTTTACACAGCCTCAATATTAGTGTTTGTGATCAATTCAGTCCAAATGAGGCAATTTTGAAAGTGCTTTATTATTATAATCAACTTTCCTGGAAATCCTGACATCTCAAACATAGTCAGTTACAAAGTTACACACTTTTGCTATGTCAAATTTCTTATTTTTTAATTTTTTTTCTATTTTCACCTCGGAAAGATTAAGTAGTCAACCAACACCCTACGATTTCGGCACCATTAATGGAATAAACTGCACGTGCCTAAGGGTGCCTAGATTTAACTCAAGTGTTGGTAGAATACTTGTTTTGGTTTTGTTTTTGTCTGGGTAAATCATTCAAGGATCCAGGATGATTTGGGACAGTCAGGGGTTTCCACCCTACTCTTATCGAAACTAGCTGCGATTACACACATACAGTGTACATGGGACTGAAAGCTTAACGTCCCCTCCAAAGGACGGAGTATTCTCGTGGTTTGTTTGCCCAAGTCCCAAATGAACCACAGGGAGAACAGAATTCCAGTTTCAATCAATAGTTCCTATACAAATCAAATCCAGAATTTAGTACCCAAATTAAATCCCAGCAAGTGCCCCGCCAGGACCTGAACCGGGGACTTCCTGCACCAAAGGCAAATACCCTAACCAGTGGGCCATGCTAAATTAATTCCTTTGCCTCTATCCCAATTTCACTAGTGCTGCCTTTGGTCTGAGTGATCAGATCTTGGGCCACATTTGGGTTTCCTATCATTTGATCATTATTAGTTAAAGGTAAAGTAAATAAGCAAAGAAAATTGGCCCAAAATGGCTGAATCAGCAGATGTATGATTTAAACCTTCTTTATGATGATGGTCTGCAGGAAATAATTGATTCAGCAGACAGCAAAAATACAGAAAAGTGGTCAAGTAAGCTGTAAAAATATTACGTGTTAGGATCTGGATAGTGCTGCAACACTGCTGAATTTAGTGATGAATGACTAAACTATGTTCTTTTAACCAATCAGATGACAAAAATCTTTATATTTGGCATATAAAATATTGACTGCTTTATATTCAGAGCATGGTTAAACTTAGAGCGCTGCAGTGATATTAAAATAATGCCGTGACACTCATGGTTTGGAGATCAGCCTATAATATGATACAAACCTTTAACACGTTTACTCAAATTGTAATTGGCTGGCAAAGTCAAGCCTACCATAAGCAATTTTCTGGATGGACACAATGATTCGGTGCTTTACGGCAATGTTATAATTTGCAACGGTGATCTATTATAAACAACAATGGCCCTTAGCACACCACACATGTACGTTGTGTGCGAAGCAAGACATATGTTAACGCTGAATCAACTTTCCCAGTCCACTGTAGTACCTTATCAATATCTTGTACAGCACCTGTGTCCACACTCTTTTCTTCAGGATAAATACAGTGTTCACTCTGTCCTATTTTACCATCACTAGGCAAAAATATCCTCTGAATGAAGGACGGAAATCTCCCAATCAGCTTTCTTGGCCAATCATTATAACAAAATATGGGCATTGTGGCAAGCATGGCATATGGAAACATACCTGGAGGGAGAGAGAAGAGTGAGAAACGAAAGAGAGATAGAAATGTGAAAAAGGATAGCAAACAGGGTGAAAATGAACAGGACCAATCCATTCACAAATGGTGCTAGGTTCAACATATATTTCTACAGTGGATGAGTTAAACATAGATTTGTAACATTATTTTTGTACAGTAGGCAAGTTAAGCATAGGCTTGTAACATATTTTGTACAGTGGGCGAGTTCAACATACACTTGAAACACTTGTGACATTTTGTATAGTGGGTAAGTTCAACATACACCTGCAACAATATTCTTATCTGAGGCTTCATTTTTATGATGCAAGTTATGCGCTTTTTCTATTGTAGCCTCAGTGATTTTAAGACAACTCTGAATGTGGTAGCATCCTAGAGTTAAAACCCCCTGATTTTGAGTGTGTAGTTGATTGTAATCGAGCTATAAGCTAGTATGAAAACTTACCTATACTAAAGAGTTGTGAATTCATAGTGTGGAATGATCCCACAAAGAAAAACGCAAATGGTCGAGTACGATCAAAGAACATGAGCCAGCCAGCAAACAGATCAATACACAAGCCACCAATGTGGACAATGTACAGATCAATTTGATCTTCAGTCAAGATTAATCTGAAATACCAATAACATCAATTGAAAATTATTATAAACAAATTTTGAGTGTCGTGATTGGGGGACGTTTTCCAAAATATTTGAGCGGTAGCAGCAGAACTTTCCAGGAAATTGAATGTAAAAATATTCAGTATAAGATAACTTAAAAACTAGGGGACAGTGGTCCCAAATAGGTCAGTCAGCACAGACAGCGGACAAAACCCCACACACAACACACGCATGCAACCCAGACAGACAGCAGAAAGTCAGAATCCCCACATTGTTATCGCATAAGCTCCGCATTGGGCCTACTATGTATGCCAAGTATACAACATTTTAACCAAATGTGTACCAAACGTTTGACCTACATGCAGCCACACATGAATCATGCTTCCTAAGGACTTTCTGACTAAAATCGGACCACCTTTAAATGGAATGGGATGAACTTTCAGAAAAAAGAGTAATCATTGTCAAACAGGCCTCTAATAAACCAACCTTTCCTGAAGCTTTGGTTTCCCCCCACCTAAAGTTAAATGGCTTTTGTACATATACAATTTCAAGGCTAAATCAGATAAAGTCTAAGCCACAATTCCTTTAACATGTAGTCCACTCGTCATGCCACTTCTGGGGCCAGGGCTATGCAAATTATGCAATGATCGCGCACCATTGAGCCACTCAGCATCGGTGATTGTTGTCAAGGTGCACTTGCGCCCAATCACCGGTCAGTGCACGGTATGCTAGCAGAACGGACTACATGCTTAAATGCACTTATATTAATAATAATAATAATAATAATGTGTATTTTTAACGCGCGACATATATATCCACGTAAACATGCTCAAGGGGCTGTGCGGCAGCCATGAAAGGCGCTCAGCACATCAGAAAAACCATAATACCAGAACAGATTTATGCCAAGAAGCTTGATTTTAGAAGCAGGAGAAAACCAGAGTACCTGGAGAAAACCTGCGGGAACGAGTATGGATCGAGAAAACAAATTCACATAAAGCCACAGAGAACGAGCCCCTACCGGGGATCGAACCCAGGACCTCATTGGTGAAAGGCGAGGGAAGATACGCTGCACCAACTCGTTCCCCAGTTGGCGCATTTGGTAAAAGGAATGGTGGCTTCTACTTTAGCATGTTAATTTTTAGTTGTTTCTTTGAAGGGAATCAACTCAGCCAACTGACCAACTAAAGACCTAAGAATAAAATGCTCATCCCAACTTGCATGAGGGAAGAAACAACACAAAACAGAAATGGACAAATGTGGCAATCTAAAATTAGCACTGGGCCAAAGAGAAAAAAATAAGCTATAATATTTTAAAATTTAGTGTTAAAACCTAGTTAAGGCCAAAAAAAAAAATAGTTTGTCTCAAAGCTGATGAGTGGCTTGAAAAGTAATGCGGTATGCGGTATTTTTTTTTTTTTTTTTTAATTTTCAACTCTTTGTGCTCGGCAATAAAATATCAATTTTTTTTTTTTTTTTTTTTTCGTAAACATGCTCAAGGGGCTGTGCGGCAGCCATGAAAGGCGCTCAGCACATCAGAAAAACCATAATACCAGAACAGATTTATGCCAAGAAGCTTGATTTTAGAAGCAGGAGAAAACCAGAGTACCCGGAGAAAACCTGCGGGAACAAGTATGGATCGAGAAAAAAAATTCACATAAAGCCACAGAGAACGAGCCCCTACCGGGGATTGAACCCAGGACCTCATTGGTGAAAGGCGAGGGAAGATACGCTGCACCAACTCGTTCCCCAGTTGGCGCATTTGGTAAAAGGAATGGTGGCTTCTACTTTAGCATGTTAATTTTTAGTTGTTTCTTTGAAGGGAATCAACTCAGCCAACTGACCAACTAAAGATAAGAATAAAATGCTCATCCCAACTTGCATGAGGGAAGAAACAACACAAAACAGAAATGGACAAATGTGGCAATCTAAAATTAGCACTGGGCCAAAGAGAAAAAATTAAGCTATAATATTTTAAAATTTAGTGTTAAAACCTAGTTAATAGGCATCTTTCATGATTAAGTAATAAAAGATTGCATTTTTATGACCTGAACCATTGGCTTAAAGACACTATCAGTGATCCACCCCAAAGAGTCAAAATATTTGAAATTTGTAGGTAAAGCTAAAAAGTGAAGCTTAAGTCTGTATAAATCTTGTAAATTAATATTTCTAGAAAAGGAAGAAAACAGCCATGTTCAAAGATATGAATCACCATTCATTTAAGTGTTATGGTAAGTGTCCGTATGAAGAGTAATGACCAAAATATCCGATTTTGTCCTTAGTATTAGGTTGATTTTTGTCTTAAAGCATGTAGGATATGCCCCACATTGTGGGGCACATGTGGTGCAGTGGATCAGGGCTCGCCTCACAAGCATAAGGTTGTGGGTTCGAGCCCCGCTGTCGCCAATGTGTTGTGCACTTGGGCAAGGTACTTTACCTCGCTTGCCTCTCTCCACCCAGAAGTATAAATGGGTACCGGCACATGCTGGGAATGCAAAACATACTCGCTGTGCGGGAGGAGTGGTGAACCCCCCACAGCAACATTATATGAGGGAGTCTGGCCCAAACGCCAATGACAGAGAGATGGGCACTCCGCTTGCGGGCGCACCATTTGCATGTTAGGATATCTGTACTCATTACAATGTAAAAATCCGATTTTTGGTGATTTTTCAATTTTCTGATTTTACAAATCACTGAAAGTGCCTTTAAGTACATGCTTTTACTTTTCTGCAGAACCCATCTTCTTGGTATGAAATTGTAACTATTATTCCTGTTTAAATCACAGCTCAAAAGCCAATGGGACACTGGGATACAAACATCTGCTCATGATGCAAAAATAAACTAAACACACACAGAAAAGACGAGTTAGCATTTGTGGGAATTTCTTAGAGAGTAGACACAATCTGTACATAGGATTAGTCTCACATACAATACTTAGCCAAATAATTCAGATGATATTAAAAACCATTTCTTAATGAGGGACAAGGCTATCACAAAATATTTCTTTATGATTTGCAATTATTTTCCTACAAGATTTAAGGAATTCACTGATTTTAATGCTTACTTAAATGTGATCAAATACCCATGCTTGGAGAGAGTAGTCAGGGAGGCCAGTCATACCCATCAAGATCAGCTTCTTCTTCTTCCATCCACAGCAAGGAAATAACCAAGAATCTGTGTACAATTAAAACAAGTGGGCCTAATATACTTAGCAGTTTTTTTAGGTTTTTCTTCCTTTAATTATGCCATTAGGTGCTTGCCGTGCTGTAATAACAGATTTTACCTTCAACAGTTCAATAAACAGCTTGTACCAGACCCTGATTGTGTGCAATCACTGTTTCAACAACTCACCGGATCTCCTTGGTATACCGTACGTACCATATGTTTGATCGTTATCGAACCCCAGTATGATATGCAATTAGCGCGTTGCGGCCCGGCGCAGGGTGTTCACGGAAGTGCGTTACCAGCGTACGCTAAGTCCAACGCACCTGTTTTCGTCATGTTGGCGAACTCTGAGTAACGCGCCTAGGGACACCAGGTGCAACTGGCAAAGGCAACAAACTTGGCCAAACTATCGTTTTGCTTAGATTTTTGCTAAAACAATATTTTAAAAACAAAATGCACCTTAATTACAAAACTGGAACATTTTAGTATTATACTTGAGAATAAATGAATGTTCCCTCTGTCCACGATAGACTTTCAAGAAGCTTTTCATTGTTTGAAAGGGTTTCAAACCTGTTAAAGAGTGGGTTCATCACAAATCAACAACTCTGCTATCCGTGCCTCGGAGGGTTGGCTAAGCCACTCCCTCATCTGTATAAAAATAAACTACATAACTCCGAAGTGATGAGCTCACTGCACGAACCACACGCAGACGCTCATTGTTGATTTTTTTGGGGGTGATGAACCACGTGCTGAACATGTTTGAACCCCTATATTCAACAAGAAAATCTTCTTGACATCATATCGTGTACAGAAGGAACATAATTATTCCTCAATATAATACTAAATGTTCACAGTTCATGGATCTTTCCTCATTAAATATTTTAGAAAAAATCTAAAGCAAAACGAAGTTTGTGGCATTTTGTTGCTTGCGCAGTTTTTGCCTGGTGTCCTAGCGCGTCCTCAAGTTTCCAATCATGACGAACAGTGGCGTTGACTTAAGCGTACCGCGTAAACGCACTTCCGTGAACCTGCGCCGGGCGCAACGCGCTAATGTGCACTATCCAGTGTGGGTTACTAACGAATCAACAATGGTACGCTACTGTACACGAGATACTGAGTTATTGTTGAAACAGCTTGATTTGTCACACATAGGGTGTAGTGTTGCCAGCTGTTTAATTGAAATGGTTAAGGCATATATCTGTTTATACTCACTGGCAAGCACCTAATTGCATTAGAAGGAAAGAAAATACCATCAATAAAAATGCAAGTATATGCCCCTTGTATTAATTGTACACAGATTTTTCTTAGTGTATTTCCCTTGCTGATTGAAAAGCTTGATCTGATGTGGCTGACTGGGCTACTCCACAGATACTCTCTCACAATAGCTGGGTATTTTGATCCATATAGAGGTTTAAGTCCTTAAATCAGTGAATTCCTTAAAACTTGTGGAAAATATATTGCAATCATAAAGAAATATTTTGTGAACATAGCCTTGTCCCCTCATTAAATAAATTGGTTTTTAAATATCATCTAATTAGTTTGGCTCAGCATTGTATGTGAGACTAATCCTATGTACGATTGATCTTCTCTCTACAGAAATTCACCACAATCCTAACTCGTCTTTTCTGTGACTGGTTTAGTTTATCAAGTTTGCATCATGAGACAGATGTTTGTATCACTCAGTGATTCGCCAGTGGCTTTTTGAGCTGTGCATTTAAACAGGATATAGTTACAATTTCATACAGAATGGGTTTCTGCAAAAGTAAAAGCATGTACTTAAAGGCACTTTCAGTGATTAAGGGGGGGGGGGGGGGGGTTGTAAAATCAAAAATTGAAAAATCACCAAAAGCTGTTGGAGTTTTTACACATTGTAATGAGTACAGATATCCTAACATGCAAATGTGCGCCGCAAGCGATGCCCATCGCTCTGTCATTGGCGTTTGGGCCAGACGTCCCTCAATATAATGTTGGCTGTGGGGGTTCACCACTCCTCCCCGTCACAGCGAGTATGTTTTTGCATTCGCCAGCAATGTGCCAGGGTACCCATTATACTTCTGGGTGGAGAGAGGCAAGCGAGTAAATTGCTTTGCCCAGTGCACATCACAATGGCGACAGCGGGGCTCGAACCCACCTCCTTATGCTTGTGAGGCGAGCCCTGATCCACTGCACCACATTTGCCCCACAATGTGGTTGCATATCCTACAGGCTTTACGACAAAATCAAACCTAATACGTAGGACACCCATGCGTATATTTTTGGTCATTACCTCTTCATCGACACTACCATAACACTTAATGAAGGTGATTTCCATCATCTATTGAACATGGCTGTTTCTTTCCTATTTCTAGAGAATATTAATTTCACAAGATTTTTAACAGACGTAAGCTGCACTATTTCAGCTTACCGTACAAATTTTCCAAATATTTTGACTCTTTGGAGTGGATCACTGATAGTGTCTTTAGGCCAATGGTCAGGTCCTATAAAAATGCAATCGTTTTTAATGTACTTAATACAGTGAAGATGGCACTATTAACTATGTTTTTTAACACATAAATTTTAAAATATTATAGCTTAATTTTTTTCATCTTTGGCCCAGTGCTAATTTTAGATTGCCACATTTGTCCATTTCTGTTTTGTGTTGTTTCTTCCTCTATGCCAGTTGGGATGAGCATTTTATTCTTATCTTTAGTTGGTCATATGGCTGAGTGATTCCTTCAAAACAACTAAAATAACATGCTAAAAGTAGCATCCACCATTCCATTTTACCAAATGCGACAACGGTGGGAACGAGTTGGTGTCATCGTATCTTCCCCCTCGCCTTTCACAATGTAGGTCCTCGGGTTCGATCCCCTGTAGGGCTCGTTCTCTGTGGCTTTATGTGAATTTGTTTTCTCGATCCATACTCGTTACCCGCATGTTTTCTCCGGTACTCTGGTTTTTCTCCTGCTTCTAAAATCAACTTTTTGGCTATAATCTGTTCTGGTATTATGGTTATTTTCTGATGTGCTGAGCACTTTACATGGCTGCCGCACAGCCCTATGAGCATGTTTTACGTGGATATATATGTCGCGCGTTAAAAATACACCTTATTAATTATTATTATTAATATAAGTGCATTTTAAGCGTGTAGTCCGTTCTGCTACCAATACCAGTGCACTGACCGGTGATTGGCGGCAAGTGCCCTTGACAACAATCACGATGCTGAGTGGCTCAAACTGGTGCCGCGATCATTGGCATCATTTTGCATCATAGCCCTGGCCCCGGAACAGTGGCCTGACGAGTGGACTACATGTTAAAGGAATTGTGGCTTAGACTTTATCATTTTAGCCTTGAAACATGATATGTACAAAAGCCATTTAACTTTAGGTGGGGGGAAACCAAAGCTTCAGGAAAGGCATTGGTTTATTAAGAGGTCTGTTTGACAATGAATTACTCTTTTTTCGAAAGTTTCATCCCATTCCATTGAAAGGTGGTCCCGATTTTATTCAGAAAGTACCTTAGGAAGCTGAGTCATGTGTGGCTGCATGTAGGTCAAACGTTTGGTACACTTTGGTTAAAAATGTTGTATATCGGCATACATAGTAGGCCCAATGCGGAGCTTATGCGATAACAATGTGGTGATTCTGACTGGTCTGTCTGTCTGTCCTGTCTGTGTGCATGCGTGGTGGTGTGTTGTGTCTGTCTGTCTGTCGGTGCATGACTGACCTATTTTGGGAACCACTGTCCATAGTTTTTAACCATCAATTCATTGAATTAATGGTTATTGCTATCGAGAGCGGCGTGTCTTATTTTCTCTACTCGTCGGGCCTTTTATTTGCATTTCTGACGGAAAGCGCCTAGTGGGAGTCAGATACTGGGGGAATTTCGTGTTGTGCTTGATTTTTTAAATTTCAGTGGCGGGATTCGGTTTGGTGTAACTTTTGTGTCTTTTTGTCAAGTTTTTGGACATCATTTGAATGCGCGCTTGTCGTCTTTCTTCTGAATGCCATTGGTTTTACTGTGTGCACTTATCACCAGTTCTAGCAGGGTTCTGCGTGTGAAAATGAAACTTGATAGGCCTACCATCCTACCAAGGCTTACCAGGGACCTGAGGTCAAACCTGTTCATGCTAAGTTTGAAGGTCCCCTGTGGAATGGTATAGAATGTTATTAATGGACTTGGCAACTGAAACCCATTACTGGTTAGTCCAAAACTAGCAACCAAGTCGTAAATCTGCCACAAAATTGTAATTGCTTGCCCATTGATAAGGTTGTATGGACTGTATTAACATTGAAATTTGGCTAAAGAACCCACATTTGGATAACATACATGATTCATGTAAATTGTATATAATACTCTGTAAGTTTAACCTGAATTTCTTTAGGATAAAATACAAATAATGTGTCCCACAGAATTTCATAATAGTCTAGGGTTTATGCAGGCTGTAGTGGTCTGTGGATTTGTGACTTGGTGACAACTACTAACTCTCGCTCCCTTGTTCTCACAATGTAAAACAATAGGCTTGTCCTTTATTAGTTGGGACCTTCACATGTCAGTTACATTAGAGTTGAACAGGAGTACAATTGACTGGAATAGATTTAGTGTAAACAACCCGAGATGACACAAAAGAGTTGTTTTTAACCTTGAGATCAAACTTCTAAAGTTATGTTAATAACTCGGGGTATTTTGCACCAAGTCCTCACAGAATTTTCAGCAAAAGTACGAAGAAATAGAACCAAATTTGCTTATTTGTGAAGCAAAACTTCAAAAATAGTAAGTCGTACCTTAGGCAATTTGGTGTCCCCGTGGTATTGTCCTTTGCAGAAGGCAAGCCCTTTTTTCCATCATGGAATTTAATTTGTACTAATGAGGCATAGTGTTTTACGTATTGATGATTAAGAGTTGGGTTTTGTGTGGTTTTCGACGCAAAGTTTTTAGAAAATTTTAGTTTATGTATAAGGTTATATTTTTGGAGGTCGTTTTTGAGGTAATATTTTGTTGTAACTGTAGAAACTTAGCTGGTTGTCATTATTAGTTCTTTTTGGCTATTTTTGATACACAGCTTGCTGCGACAACTTTGCCCGGTAGCTCAAGTCTGAACGATGTTCCACCTCGGTGACCGTTTTTACGCACCTTGAAACTGTTTCAAACCAGTTATTGCATTTATAAGTGGTCCGTGAAGCTGTAGCACATCTAATATATTAGTTTTAGATATAAATATGATAAATCAAGAGCGGGTGTTCACTTGAGACAGCAGTGGTCATAACTACAGAATATTTTTAATAACCCTTACACTGAGATCTAATTCATTGCGAGTTGAGACAAACGACAAATACGCTTTCCGTTACTTTTGACAGTTTTTGGTAGGCCCTGTTACTGTGTGTCGACGGTGCTCCACTAAATGATTTGTCTACACATTCAACCTTTTTTACCTTTTGAAAAGCGGAAATGTTGAAATAAGTGGGGGAAGCAATCAATACAAGCGGAAATCTTTGGAACACATTTGCCAGAAATTCTTATATTTGACTAGGAATAGCCTAAAATCATTCAAAAGAGTCAGGGAAATTTGCAAAATAATCCCTATATTTTTTGTTTTGATCGAGGAAATTCCCTCAAAGTGGCCTGAAACAGAACAAAATTAATGGAGAATTTTTTAAACACTATCGTAAGACCCGACAATTTACTCTGCTGCCTACCAGTATCCATCATGACCCCCCGATATCCTTATTAAAGTGTGGCAACCAATCCGTCAATGTTTGCTGTAAAAGAGACTCGTATATGATTTTTATCTAGCTTGCTGCATTTCAGAGTATTGTAGGGCATTGTCGTACCCGGAGTGTGAATGTTAACTGTTTAGTGTCATTTGCCGATTACCTCCTTCATCACACCTCGTCAAAAGAACCACTATCCAATCTAATGACCCTATAGGGCCTTTGACCCCATTTGGCACTCTACAATATAAAACAACATCTGCAACTAAATGCTATGACACACAAATGAACCACTGATCCAGAACTCTTACTATTATACACAGAATGACCTCTTGTGACCCATGTGCCCTTTTGGACGCAATATGGCTCGATGTGGGACCTTTGACCCCATTTGGTCAAAACATGTACAATTTCTTTCTTTCTGCAAATTAAGTTACAATAACCATCCACCACGCTCAAACGAACTGCCCTGTACGCCTCATACGGGCAGTACACAGTTTGACCTCTAATGGACCTAAATTGACCGTTTCCTCCCCCCGTTCAAACTTTATAAAAACGCTTCTGCACCTCTATATATTTTATACCGGGGTCTGTTTGTCATGTCACTGTGTCTTGTTCTGTCTGAACCCGCGTCTATTTTCCTCGGGAACCGAGGTCGTCCGGTCGTGACTTGGTGGGGTTGGGTGCCCTTAGACCTCCGAATACTTGAGTTTGTATTGGTTAGTGGGACAAAGTCATCATGGTCATCAATGTCAAATGGGGTACAAGTTGATTTGTATGGACATGAACTTGGTTGATAGTCAAATTGTTGATGCCAATTTTTAAAGGTCATGACCTTAGACCTTCCGAAGACTTGCAGTTGTATTGGTTTAGTGATCAGGTCATTAGGGGTCATTCAAGATCAAAGGAGGTCAGTCTATTTTCTTGAGACCAAGGTCCCGCATGTTCCTGAAACTTGGTGGTGGGTGCCCCTTGACATTTCGAAGACCGAGTTTGTATGCTAGTGGATAAAAGGTCATCAGGTCATTCGGGTCAAAGGAGGTCAAATGGATAAACGTTTGGGTATATGGACATGACACTTTGAGGGTGAGGTCAATTGTTGATGCCAACTTTTTAAGGGCATGACAAGTCATTAGAGTCATTCAAGGTCAAATGAGATCAAATGGGGTAAACATTGGTGTTGGTGTATGGACATACAATTTTGAGGGTGGGTCTTGGTTGTTGATGTCCAGAATTCTTAAAGGTCACAACAAGGCCATCAGGGGTCATTCAAGTCAAATGAGGTCAAATGGGGTAAACTTTGGTGTACTCCCGATGAAAACTTATGTGGGCAGGGTCGATTGTTGATGATCAAACAATTTTAAAGGTCGTGACAAGGTCATCGGGGGTCATCAAATCAAATGAACGCAAAACCCAGGGTCATTCAAGCAGGTGATCGTGAAATACCCCAGTTGATAGCCAAATCCGAGGACCACTTAATAATAATAATAATAATGAGATTTATATAGCACCTTTTAACACAGTACGACACGCACTGTTGCCTATTATGATTTGACGCTGCCTTCAGGAATCGTCACAATCATTTTAGCTTCATCTAGTAAACACTATAAGAACCCACTGGTCAAACTCTTCCGGGTATCAACGAATGACCTCTTAAAAGTCATGGCCTATATGCCCTTTTGACCTCCACTGACCCTACGTGACCTTTTGAACCCCAAAATCTCAAAACATCTTCCAAATTAAGTTGTATAGCCACAACCTTGCTCAAAATCACCACTGTCCAAGACCCATGGGCTATTGGTCAATTGACCTCTAATGAACCCTACATTACCTATGGCCCCACAACGCATTTTCCCTTTCCATCCCATTGATGGGTCTGCATCATTGATTCACTCGTTTGACTTTTGTATCTGGCTTGGGTCTTGAATTCATTGTAGTATTTTCTTTCAGGGTCTTGATTTCATGGATGCAACAAAATTAATTTCCTCATTGTATTCCTGGGTATTTAAATTAAGATGATTTTTTCAATTCAAGACATATATGTCAAAAATTCCATACCAATTACAATGGCAGCTTCAAAAATATCATCTCTGGCCTTTCCAGCCTTAACCACCATTGTAACCATGTTGCTGTTTGGTTTTAAAAATCGCATCAGTTTCTCTTTACCAATCGACAGGCTGTATTGATCTGGTTTACTAGTGCAATTTAGCTGGCTGTAGGGCTGTGCCATGTATTGATTGCCAAGTGGTTTGATCATTTTAATAGTTTTCAGTTTATTTGAAATTTAAGCTGGCCTTACATGTTAACCTTCATACGATAGGATATGTGCTCTAGATCTGTCTTTATCGTGTGGGCACAAAAAAGGAAGGGAAAAAATGAATGTTAGCCTGGGATGTAACCCAAATCCCGGCTGTGGCTTATTACAAACTGATAGTGGAACTATTAATATTATTGGAATTTGCTGCGAGACACTATACTACAAACCCTTCAGTGCTGGGAGTGTTTTTGCATTATCCGTTTTAAAGATGTTTGCTGTACATGACCACAAGCCAACAGTGGCACGTCAGAGTCATGATTTATCAATAATTAAAGTAAACATAGACTATCCTGGATCATATTCTTGCCATAAATTACGAGACAATATGCTTTAATAATTAAAATGTGGCGTTCGGGCTGTCGCGAAAGTTGGCACCAATTTAACATGATATAAAATTCATCATATTGATATGTAGCAGTACCCGCCAGGCTTTGGTCAGATTAAGGGACCCTTCCAAAAGGGGAAGTGGGAAGGGGATCTGGTAAGGATAGGTTATATTGCCTCCTGCGATAGCATGATGATAAAATGTCACAATGGTTTGCTAAAATTTTATTATGATTTAAAGGGGTAGGTACAATAAGGCGATAATAAAAAAAATATTAGATTCTCATAGCCCTCCTTCCTCACTTTTTGGGACTAGGTCATCTTTTTTTTAACAATTTTCTAAAATACTCAAGTTGTTTCAATATCCTGAATCTTGATGGAAGATAGACCTAATTGTATTATTAATCAACCACAGTCATGTTATTTTAGAGACCTCTGGGGGGCGGGTCTATTCCTTGTAAACTTGAAAGTTAGCGGTAGTATCAATTTTCGTGAAAACTACCTATTTTAGTGTCAATTTATAAAAAAAACATAAAAAATCACTGCCCTACTTTTCAGAGGCCACTGCGATGAGAAACTAATGATTAATTTAAGGGGCCTAATGTTAATCCACCGAAAGTACCAGATTGTGGTTTTAAGGTGAATTATATTTAACAAAAGAGAATGTGATGAATTAAGTTCTAGGTTGATGCCGAGCTTTTGGTTTTCTTGTTTCCTGGGGGGGCCTGTTTTTTTTCAAAAAACACGTTAAAAACCAGCTTTCACAATAGTAGCACCTCCAGAAATGCAAACTGCTTGGGCTAAGCCCCAGTTATACATGCCCACCCATTAAAGCAATAATGGGCACATTTTTGAAGAGCGCCCCCACTTTTCAAACTTTGATATTTTGCACAGTTCCGTGGGTAATGTATAGGAAATTATACTGCGAACGAGGAATGGCTAAAAAACAGGATTATCATAAAATAAAAATTTGGTAATTAGAATGGGATCCCAGATTGGACTGTAAACGGCAGAGCTGGAAACCGGGGCTGGAAATGCTACATTTAAGTCCGTCCATGATAAAAAAGTGCCACCTCGAGAAAGTAACATCTTAGCTTGACTTGCCTGAACCAAGAAAACAACTAATGGAGGACCGTAGACACGTACTGACGCTATTTCCAGGCTATTCCATTAGAAGGCCTCTTCCAGCAGCCGTTGAATTGTTATTGGAGATCCCGATAACTAATATTCTTAATTACAAAATTCTTCGTTTGCGACACAGAATTTTCAAGCTTTAAACCATTCACAGGTATAGTTTCAGTGGCAACAAGCGGGGGGCAGGGGGGCGAGAGGCCCCCCAAACAAAAACATTGCCCCCCCTCCGCCCCCACAAATGAACTGACCTTGTGTACAGTGTCTATGGAGAAGGACCCAAATTTGCCCCCTCAAAAAAAGTCTTGTCACCCCTTCAGCATCCCACCATTTGTAAAGGTCTGCGTTTACACACTGTATAGTTTACTAGCCATTTACCAAATGCAACTGTTTGTTTAAAAATCTCCAATTCTTTGAAAAATGGGGCGCTCTTCAAAAAAAAAAATGTGCTATATTGCATTTTGCCTAAGTTTGCTTGAACAGCCAATGGTGCGTATTGTGCGTATGGTTGTTGTGTACCGGGGGTTCGGAATTTTGTCACTGGGTGGTAGCAGTTCTATCTTGTTGTATTTATTTAAGCCATACGGATTTGCAAAATTGGGTTAAAGAGACCTTACATTTATAAAGCTGTTTAAGGAATGAGAATAAAAGTATGATTTTGGGAATGGTACTCCTTACGACAAATTGAAACTGGCGACACAATTATTTTTGCGTGGAAGAACTCGCTCTCACATTATCGCCAAAAAAAGGGGGCCTTTCCCTTTATGTAGAAAAGCACGTGTGTGTGGTACAGTTTACTCTTTACGACAAATTGAAAACGGTGACCCCATTTATTTTGCATGGAAGAACTCGCTCCACATTTTCCGGGGGGGCGGATGCTTTCCCTTCATGTAGAAAAGCACAGTGTTGTGTTATGGTATCCTCTTGGTTGGCATCTTGTTAATAGATCAGATCTATGTGTCGCAACTGTTGTACTTAGTATGCGATACCTGGCACTTGCCAAATTAAATTAATAATGCAAACAATACAAGTAGAGGCAAGCCAAAGGTGTCACTAAATTTCATGCTGAGTGGGTTTCAAGTGTGTCTAGGAATATCTTGAAACTTGTGTGAAGTTGGGATGTTAATCTGTTGCTTTGATCAAATTGGCACCAGTAAAGTGGATTTTCCTAACTGACCAATTCCTCCTTGTCAAGAAAGCCAAAGGGAGGGCACCACCTTGATTACAGGTGGATAAAGCGCCCGACCAGCACGGCTCACACCAAAGGTGGTGAGTGCGAGCCATGCTGGGCCACGTGGTGCTCTAATTGAGGAAGGCATTTCACATCAATTTTATTTCCTCTAAGTGTATAAATGGGTACTGGCAATTATTCAATGTTGGTAAGCAACAGAACTTGTTGTAGGCAGGTGTAGCGACCCCCTCAGCTAGCAACAGTAAAAGGGTTACTCGCATGAATCAGACCATGCCAAACTTTCAGACCCAGGCATAAGCCCGTTTCGGGTATATGCCCGATCCCATTTCAAAAAAATAGCGTAAAATTGGTATAAACATCTCAGGTGCAGGCTTCGAATTACACAGTTGCATGTAACTTTCTTTCTGTGCATGTACATCTCTCTGTGCATGTAATTTTGTATCCTGCATGAACATATGAATTGGGAAATTCAAACTTTGTGAATCCAAAATAGAGTATTTAAGTTCTTATAGAAAGTCATGCTGGAATGAAAAAATTGAGCCAACTGTCAATAGTAAATCTAACGTACCAGAGTTTGCTATGAATAAAGGTAGTAGTAACACCAATGTTCACAATTAGCCTGTGCATGTAACTTCCACAATGGCATGTAAATTTTTGAAGTAAAAATGCACCAGGCAGGTAATTCTAAAATGTAATTTGAAGCCTGCTCAGGTGGTAATTTTTCGCATGACCAGGAAACCACAATTGTAATGAGTACAAGTAAACGTGTTGTCC
>JAMKCH010055857.1:0-26594 GCA_023653785.1 Ophioderma brevispina
CAACTCATGGCGAGACCAATAAATTTGGGATTGGACGAAAAAAGAATCCAATTTTATCATTATTATGTTTTGAGAATCTTTGTGTCCTATATTACTATACACATTTCATTTTAAAAGTAGGTACATGTACAAGGAACCATAATTATTAGCTCTAGAAGATGATGCATGGAATATGCAGAGCAAATAAGTACCAATAGACACTATGAAACACTGAGAAACAGCAAAAGCATGGAACCACCAAACACTGGTAACCACCCAGCACATGGGATCCACCAAGACAAGGAACCGCCAAAATGTGGACGTTACTAAAGACATAGAATCACCTAACACCAGGAACCATCAAACACCAGGAACCATCAAAGGCGTGGGACCAGCCAGGCATTCCAATAAAAGACATCAACAACAGGAACCACCAAACACTGGAACCATCCAGACATGAAACCACCAAAAGACCCAAACGACCCAAATCATGGAACCACCAAACACTGGGAACCACCCAACACTAGGAACCACCCAACACTGGGAACCACCCACCACTAGGAACCACCCAACACTGGGAACCACCCGACACTGGGAACCACCCGACACTGGGAACCACCCGACACTGAAAACCACCCGACACTGAAAACCACCCGACACTGAAAACCACCCGACACTGTTTTTTTTTTTTTTTTTTTTTTTTTTTTTTTTTTTTTTTTTTTTTTTTTTTTTTTTTTTTTTTTTTTTTTTTTTTTTTTTTTTTTTTTTTTCCAACACCGGGAACCATCCAACACCGGGAACCATCCAAACACTGGAACCATCCAACACTGGGAACCACCCAGACATAGAGTCACCTACTGTGAACATGGTGAACAGCAAATACTGGAAACCACCCAAAACATGGAAGAACGACTCAACCTATCACCACCCCACCAACAAAATGAAACATCCTTAAATTGTATCAACCAATCAGTCAGCATGTCCATAAATAATGATATATTCTCATCACCATTTGATGACTCAAACTCTCATTTTTATTGGGTCGATCTCTACCATGTGTGTAGTAATAGACGGAAGATTCTTAAAACATAATAATGGGTAGTATTGGACCCTGGTATTACCCATCCAATCTCGCATTGCTAAATGTAGATAATAATGAGGTAATATGCATATTTGTTCTGATTGGCTGATAACATAAATTGCTGCTATAACACAATGTCGGACTCTGATATAAAATTGGATCGATTAAGCCCAAATTAATTGGTCGAGCTATGAGTTGCAAAAATATTGGGCGAGACGCAGCCGAGCCCAATATTTTCAAACTCATAGCGAGACCAATTAATATTGGGCGTAAATCATCCAATTTTATCATTATCATGTTTTGGATCCGATATTTTCACACACTTGGACTCCTCAAACATGATAATGATGAAACTTGGTATTCAGGTAGTGGTCGAAGGCGGCCCATGGGTTATATTCCACGAATATTGAGTGCGCGAAAGCGGAGAACCACGAATTTCTAATTGTTTTTGTTGGTTATAAAAAACATGTTGTATTTTCTTTGTTCTTTTTGGGTGGTTTGTATTACATATAGGAACTATGGTGTTCATAATATGCTCATGGGCCGGTCAAGTCCATTTTTTCCACGGCCGGATTGACTACCCAGTCCGCCTCTGATGATATTGCAACTTATATACACCAGTAAACAAAGGGGGAGAACAATAAGAGATGATAAAAGGATACCCCAGTAATTAAGTTTCCGGTTCATTGGTCGAGAGGCATCCTTTGAGTAGTCTACCCCATTCAGGAGGAATTTCTGCTCCTTTGTCCCTATTGAAGTTGTTGGGGTAGACTTGATGTACAAAGCTTCCATGAGTTTTCTTTCAGTCCAATACGTGGATCCTGGGTTTCCTACCGGAAATCATTTTTTACCGAAATTCCTATCCCACAATGCACCAACGATGTACGAGTAGATATGCATCACTCCATGCACGCTCGCGGTTTAGTGCGCCTCCTTTAAACTACGCGCACATTTTGTGGCAATCAAAGAGTACTCGTTACTGGTAAAATTTATGTACAGCAAACGGTTTTCGCACAGTTATGACAGAAAAATAACCGTATGACACAAAACACCATAGAATGCGCTATTTATTTTATCTACTTGTACATCGTTGGTGCATTGTGGGATTGGAATTTCGGTGAAAAATGATTTCCGGTATGAAACCCAGGATCCACGTATTAGTGTTCCTGTCCAAAATTGTAGTCTTGTCCCAGTCGATGTTATGTTGGTCGTTCCACACATGCTCGGCGATAGCCGATTTTTGTGTGATGCCCGTCTGAGTCGCTTTTTGGTGTTCGTTGGTTCTCTTTTTCAATCATCTGCCGGTTTCTACCAATGTACACTTTGTCACGTGATCCACAAGGAATAGGAATAGAGTAGATAACTCCAGGTTGGAGTTCCTTGGGAACAGGGTCTTTAGGGTGTACTAGTTGTTGTCGTAGAGTGTTAATAGTCTTAAAATACACCCGTAGATTCTTCTTCTGTAGAGCTTTGCGAATAATAATAACATAATATTTATAATAATATTTAGGCCTAATTGTTATAACGCGCGACAAATCCACCGAATTGCTCAGGGCGCCGCTGTGGATCGCCTTAGGCTGCTACAACACAACGAGTAAATCAGACGACAAGGGAGGCCCCATTATGGGAAAAGTCCGATTTTAGATGGCGGAGGAGAACCGCAGTTCTCGGGAAAACAGCAATGCGAGAACGGATACGGATCGCCAACCAAATTCACATTCGACACAGGCTCCGCAAGGATTGAACCCTGCCGCATTGGTGAAAGGCGATAATTGCCCAAACTACAACCAGCCCGCCCCACTCCTTCTCTATTATAGCTCAAATATATATGACAAACGGTATCCATCTAACACTGAAGTGACCACGTGGGGGGGGGGGGGGGGGGGGGGGGGTTTCCTAGGGACACCCCAAAATTTTGTTTTCGCGCTGGCCGCTTTACGCGTCGGATATTTGCGGCGAAATTTTTGTAATTGTCTGACTTTAAATGCCTTCTTCTTTTCATACCAAAATAAGTAAAATCGCCAACCGTTAATGATTAATTAGTGGGGGTTCCCCATGGGACCCCCCCCCCTTGGGCCACTAACGGAGTCATTTGAGAATATTTTTAAAAGTAAGATAAGAAACCGAGAACCAAAGCAATTTTTTTTTTTGCTGATATAGTTTTAACACATACATGTTACGTCAACAATTATTAGTAACATAAAAAATAATTAACCCCTTGTAAAGTGCTGAAAAACAAAGATTTCATCATGTACGTTGCCAAACCCGTTTAACTGAACAAACTCTATGGAAAATGACGTGTATTTGGCACCCCTTAAAAAATACAGATTCCCTAAAACTGCTGTTTGTGTTAATATAAGTAATTTGGGTCTTCCTAAGAATAAATATCAACACAAATAAGTTTTTCAAACTTTTTTGATGTAAGCGCAAGGCGCATTTGAATTTTCCGTCTTTTTGCCCAATTTTCGCGTGTTTTGAAAACAATGTTTTGCCTCTAATTTGCACTCCAAATAACAAATCTCATTTTTATTGCTGATTTGGGGTTCTCTTATAATCCTTCACATGTGGTATAAATTTCGTGCAAAAATTCCCTCGGGAAAGTGGTTTCCTTAAGGGGGGGGGGTCCCATGGAACCCTCCCCTTGGGCACCAACGGGAGTGAAAACCCCTTGGTCACTTAAGTGTTAATTGAAGTTCGGACTTACTTTCTCTTAGTTTACTTTAAAGGCGATCAAGGACGCGCTCATAACCACCCTATCACAATCCTTTGTGTGTCAAGTTAGAGTAGATGGACAAAACCCTTATAAGTGTCAGAGTATCTTTGTAATGTCCTTAAAGGCTGATTCAGAGATTTCGAATTGTAACTTTTTAGTGTATTAATTAAAAATAGTCAACCACAATTACAGGTAGTAACCTCAACTTCAATCCCGAAGTTTGAGATGAACGGATTTTTCGTTTTATAATATAATAATAATGATAATATCAAAATGATAAAATTTCAATGGGTACAGTAATTGAAATAATTAAGTAAATATATTAGATTGCATTTTAGATAAAACCTGATTATTGGGAGATTTCGTTCAAAAATAGAGATAAAATAATGGGTCGAGCTATTGAAATAAATTAAGAGTTATTTAATGGGTTACAAATCCATTCATGATTGTGGTGCTTCATAGTTTTAAATGAAATAGCTTTCTTTGTTTAGGGTTTAACTTTTCTTTACTTCTCGTGAACCTCGTTTTGTACGGCCCTTGTCTGTACTTCATTCTTTTTTGTTTTGTTTTGCTTTAAGAGAAACATAATTCCACCTATACGACATAGTTTCAAGCTGAAATTATTAGGAAAGATGCTAAAAACTGTGAGAAATAACATATCAAAAGTCCTTATACTAATTAAAGAATTAGAAGGAAAGATTATACAGGAGACAAACTCTAAAATATTCCAATTGTATTCAAATGTATCTCAACACTTTGTCAAACATCAAAAAGGTGTAATTTGTCCAATCCACGATTAATGGTTTGTTAGGGATGAATTCAGTACTCAACTGGCGGGCGTTTTCCGGTTCTGCCCGGTTCCGCGCGGTTCAATTATTTCATTGAGTTTGCTGAATTACTTAATCGGATTAAAGGATTCACAAGATTGGGCGGATTAAATGAACCGCCGGTTGAGTATTGATTTGGTCCCTTAACTATATGGTAATTAAATGTCATTCCCCGGGGTCAGCATTCAGAATGCGCAATTCTTTTAAAAAGTGCGTCGAATTACAAGACGGCTGTCAGCCGTCTTGATCTGTTTTTGATGCGTTCTTCTTTCTTGGCAACACTTCAACTGCGTCTAGCTCAGTCATGGTTTGACGTATTCTGACCAGACTTACACCAAATGACTGCTGAGTCGTCCCATTGATGTCACATGACATTGACCCCTGTCTGACCTTTGACCTGGCCACAGGCGTCAAATATGTAATTTAATTGTCAAAATATCTTCTTCTACAGGATTACGCCGATATCAACCAACTTGTTCAGAGGAACCACTAACCCTTGCTCCATATAGGGTGTTCAGGGATAAGGAGTCAAAGGTCATTAAGGGGGTCATTTCCGGTTTGAAAGCCAAAAATTGTGAAAAATATTCAAAAAATCGCTGTCCTTACAAATTACATAGCAGAGTGACGTCGTTAGAGCACATGCATTGCTACCAAGCAGGGTCGTCGGGTTGTCCACAGTTTCGGGATCAAAGGTCATTAAGGGGTCACTTCCGGTCAAAAACCAAAAATATTCCAAAATATTCCTTTTTATTTCAAAATGTAACCTTCAGATATGCATTAGTGTTACCCGGTGTATGCAAGGTATTTTTGTTTTGGGGGTCAATGATCATTTAAGGTCATTTCCGGTTTTAATTAGTTCGCAATGCAACCCTAAATATACGAGCAAATCAGACGCATTCTTTAATCGGAATGACGTTTTCGTTATGGACCGCTCTATGAGTACGCCCAAATAAAAACGTTCATCACGGTAGAAGTTCCTTTTACTAGTTTTAATCTAAATAACTTCAAGAATTTTTATCTCCAGAACTAAGCATAATAGAATTTTTTTATTTGAACTGGAACAATGCATTTTTGCGGTGTCCATGAGGTTTTTTTCATATTGGGGTCAAAGGTCATTAAGGGGGTCAAATGGTCAATTTTGCCAAAAAATGCTAAAAATAAGACCAAATTGGCTACATCTCAGCCTATAGAAGACAGATAAAGCCCGTTATTGCTGCAGTGGTGTAACATTAATGGTAGTAGAGATCTATAATAGTCTCGACCCCAAAGGTCAAAGTTCAAGGTCAAGGGTCAAAATCTACAAAAAAGCTCCGATTGAGCTGAAATTTGTCAGGGATAATCCTCGTGGCATCATCAATACAGAAAAAAAAGTAAAGTTGACCCCATCCGTGACCCCCGGGTCACGTTATAGCGGTGAAAAGGTCAAATCCCTGACATGCATGGATTGAGTTGAAACTCAATAATATTGATCCTTGTTAAGTTGTTAACACGTAAAAATACATTTAATGACATTTGTGACATATTGGTGAAGTTACAGGGGTCAAAGGTCAAGTCACCTCAAGAGGTCATTAAGGGGATCACCATTCCTAATTAGGCCGTCTTGTTAGATCTGTTCTCAGGTCTAGTTGTTAGTATTATCGTGCATGAACAAAAACATACTACGTGAATCAAAAAAAATTGTGTAATGGTTAAAGGTGCTTGTTCCGATTTATGTGTATTGTGTTCTCTACTTAATATGAGAGCCTGGCACTTGCACATACTACGTGAATCAAAAAAAAATGTGCAATGGTTAAAGGTGCTTGTTCCGATTTATGAGTGTTGTGTTCTCTACTTAATATGAGAGCCTGGCACTTGCACATACTTGCACATCAAGTGCCGTGGGAAACAAACTTGCGGTTTTGATGGTAGAAGCAATAATATACATTGCAAAGCCCTATTCAATACTGTGCTAATATTGATGGTTAACCACTAAAACGGCGGTTTTTTGTTTTTATCTTGGGAATGAAATAGATTTGAGGGCTCAAATTTCAGGACGACAATGAGAAAAATAGGGCTTTTCATCTGATATTAAAATCGATACTACTTCCGGGTAAATCATGGGGGGTCCCATAGACGATCGGAACACGCACCTTTAACACAAGTGTATAAGGGGGATCCACGTGCACCCAACATTTTGTTTTTCGTACGCCATTTTTTAACGGTAAATTGCTTTTGCCCCAAATTTTATGTAATTGCCTAAATATTAGTTGCGCATGTTTTGGTTGGAAAAAATTCAAATTGGCCATGCCGTTATTATGCTAATTAGCATAATTAAGCATTTTTGGGGCGCTATTCAAAATTTGTTTTGCCCCTTAAATCGTACTGGAGTAACTTTTTTTAAATTTTTATTTCAGCAATGTAAATGTATTGATGTTGTTCTATTATGAGCCAAATTTTGTGGAATAGTCCTTCGGGAAAGTGGTTTTTCATTTTTCGGCGGGGCAATTGGGTGCGCGTTCCAAAAATCGGTTTTTGGACCGCCATTTTGAATCGGTACAACCGATTTTCATTTTTTCCTGTTATGTGGTCGTGTTGATGTACTCCATCAATGACCAGAGTTTTGGTAAAAAAAATCCACCGGCAAAGTGGTTTTCATAGGGGCGATGTGGACCCCCCCCCCCTTATACACAAACGGGAGTGCACAAGATCTTATACACTTTAAGTGTTAAGGACAATCTTGACCTTAATGCAATCACTATAGCAGAGCTTTGTTTTTGTTTTTATAAAACACATCTAATATACTTTCATGTGTTGAAAAAATGAAAGAAATCGACTGAAAAAAACGCTAGATATGACAGTTTTTGTAAGCACACCCATTTTTCTCCATTCCTATGGGATTTACACACATTAAAGTTGTGTTGTGAGAATGTACAATATTATGATGCCTTTGTCGACTTAATGTTACATTCTCTTGACTATTTCAACTACGGATTAATCAATGAATCTATTTTACCAATGTGCCAACTGATATGACAAATCCAAACACCAATTCACCTGTGTAAGAGCAAGAAAAAAAGATCTTCCCATTGTTTAGGATATTGGTAAAAGTTTATTACCTTTTTGTCATAACTTGTATCTACACCTGGATTACAGTAGGCCTAGTAGTGTTGAAAACCATTTATACATCAGGATTAATTGGGTGAAATTTTTGTGAACATTCATTTGAAGATCAATAAATGAGATTATGGCTATTCATAAATCAATTAAACAAGATTGCATGGGTCTTCATTATAATTTATTTTCAATTTCACCAGAGATTAAAGATTGGGCTGTGCAAGATCCTTCAATGTGTAATGTCATTGAACAGATATTAGCAATATCAGATATTTAATCATGCTATTAACTATCAGCTGGACTAGTTTATTTATGAAATATTTTAATCACATTGTGTACATATTGTTTTATTTACTATGTCAGTTTCACAATAAATTACAGTTACAGTGATGATTGCTAATGAATTCTCACTTCATTACTTTCATAATGCTATACCCCTTAGACCAATATCGTACATTAACGTAATATCTCGTTTTTCCTCCATTGGAATGGAGGAAGAAAAAAGGAAAAAAGAGGGGTTGGGGGGTGCTATCAAAATTTGATCTAAATCGGGGTATTTTTCAAGTCGAGTTCTGTTTCATTTTCAACACTTGAAGTATATTAGGTTTGCTTTATTAAAAGAGAACAGAGCAATCTATGATCAGTGATTTTATCAAGGATCAAAGGTCTATCTGCAAATCTTGCACACAATTTTTTTGATTACACGTAGTTCTAATGGTTATTTAAAGGATTCCCTTGCATTATTATTTTATTACACATGTGGCTACGGGGTTGGTCTAGTGTGAGGTTTACTAGGAAGCCGCTGCCCTCTTAAGGGATGAGCAGCGGATTTACTAAATATCCGAAACATCGAAAAAATCATCAAAAATTCATATTTTATATGTTTTTGTAGTGGCTTGGATATGCGAAACATAAACCTTAAAACGTGGTTGGCTTGAAATCCGTTTGTAGTAAGACAAGCAGTACTTTTTATATGATCTATAATCTTACTGCGTTCAAAAGTCGACTTGAGATCAAAAAAGCGTTTCCCAGTGATGAATATCTACTTTTTTTATCTCGTGATATGTGACCTCAAACACAAAATATGACTTTGGTTATTCTGTACTTGTGTAAACCACATCAAGCGGTTTAGTGCAGATTTTTGAAAAACGGATTCGTCGCTGTATGTTTTATTTGTGGAGACGGTATTATGACAAATTTCCTCAAATATTCTTTTGTTTCACTATTTGGTGGTTATTTCTATATAACAGCAGTTATATTGGAATTGTGCACTCTTATCCCCGATTTATGTTGACAAGTTTAAAAAATGCATTTCCCCATTTTTTTTTTTTTTTAAAAATTAGGGGTGTTATGTCCCTTTAACTCAATATGCTAAACGCTGTAGGTGCATTGATTGGGCATTTTTGTTATAATATGACACAGTTAGGACATTGCAATGGCATTGGTTCAGTGAAAAAACACTTCATTGAAACATTTAAACGTTACCCCCCCGTGTTGCAAATTCCTTAACCAGAATCGCATAACATGCTATTTTTTGGGACTTCGAATGTAGTTCTCACGTTCTTCCCATCCTACTGCAGGTTTTGAAGCCCCATTGTGTATTACTCCTAGTAGACTATTAAGTGTGGTTGGGTAGTAGGTTACGTTTGGGATGTTTATATCGGTAATACAGATGCAACGGAAGCAATGATCCATGTTTGGGTTTGCACATGACCAGACAGAGGCCAGACGAAAAAAAGACATTCTAAAAAACAACACCAAATCAGTGCGAGAGCTTATGAGGAAAATGTGGCAAAGAGACCGGAGGAAGGCCAAACGGCACAAGGTCATGACCGGGAAGTTCGATTAAAATATAAACGTAGAAATAAGAAAGTTTAAAGCGATATTCAGAGATTCGGTGAGGATTAACCTCTTGTTTTGTCTCTAGTCCTAAGATAAAATTCATTTTCAACACTCCGTTTTGTATATTTAATAAGTATATTGAGAGTTCTCAGTTCTCGAAAGTAAAACCTGTGTAATTGCAGTGCCCAGAGATCTGGATTAATACAAATTGCCTCTAATTTCAAAAACACAGAAAAATGTAATGAGGGCACCCTCCACGAAATATCTAAAACTCGGAAATCATTGCGACAGAGACCACCCCTCCTTAATGGTGTCTCCATGAAAGACCTTGCAAAATAGAGTAGCACGTTTTATCAAAGACGCCCCCCCTAAGCCCGCACACACACTTCCCCCTTTTGTTTTTGAATTACTACCGGCTCTCTGTTTCTGCTAGAATGAAATCTGCCGCGAATACCTCTTTTCACTGTTGAGGTATTAGATTCTTCACCTCTGCCGTTCATAGCTGCGGTGAGTGTATCGCGGTCCCACGGTTGCGTAGGAGTTTTGGAGATCGGGCTGTTTACATCATTGGACACCTAGTCTCTGACGCTCATTGCCCCTGCCATCAGAGAGCTAATCTGTCTTTTCAAAAAGCTTTTTGAAACACAACCTTTCTCCAGCATTCTTAGCCTTCCCCCCCCATCTCCCTAATTATTTAGCCAATGAGGGTCATAATGAAATAGGTGTTGGCAACATAGTGCGTTAGTTGTCTCAATGTAAACGCGCCTCTCGACCTTTTGCTCACCTCAACCATATCATTTGTGACTGAATCAATTAATACGTTTGATAGTATGTAATGATTCCCACTTCACAGGGCACCATCCAATCATGTCAAGGACATGATAGGGTATGAGCGATTTACCCACACACTGTGTTGCATGAAATTGGGAGTAGGCTTGTGTTTTTACAAAGATTGGAAGCTTCTTTTTTTTTCGGTTAATTCTGTAGTAAATAGTCGTTTCGGATCTTTTTCTACGTACAGATTGTCAAAACAATTACATCACCATGTAGAGAATAAGATATCTTGTTGTCAGCTTATACGAGAGTAAGGCTAACGGTTTGTCCATGGCGCCCTCTTGAATAGCCCAGCAATCACTGGTGATTTTTGCCAGAGAGTAGCATTTACCTACCAAAATACCACTCCTATAAATTTACCATTTTTCCGGATTTTTCTGAATGTTCTTCATAATAAAATTCACATATGTGATTGATGATAATATTATTTTTTTTCTACTATTATTAGAGCTTATACGAAGAAAATCCCTTGAGCACTTTTCTCGCAACGACGTGAGTGTTCTCATGTCCTATGCGTTAAGCAAGAGTACGCACGGGCAGGTCATAGCCCTATTGAATGCACTGTGTGCACATTGAATAGCGAAAATGGACGAACTGCAAGATGATTTAACAGATTAACAAAATTGAACATAACTAAGCAGCCGTCACAAACAGACAGTGATTTACACAACGAAGAAAAAAGACTCCGTTTAAGAATAAAGTTAGCTAAGTATATGTTTGAGCAATAATTAAGACTACAGCCATCATTGGTTTTAGCCATATTTCACAATGACCAATGACATCAAGAAAGTAAGTAATTATTGTAATCAAGTGTCAGCAAGAAGTAGCAACTAGGTACCTAAAACTTTATAAACATAAAATAAAATCGATGGCAAGAATATACATGTAACTCTGTAGAAACCGTGATATAGGTCCCATGTTTTTGCTGATTGGGTAGGTGTGAGGCATTGTGTAAAATTGCAAAAAATGGTTTTTTTAAAAATCTGTCGGCTCATTTTTTCAACATGTGAATCTCATACCTTGCCTAGAAGTTGAAATATGGATGAAAATGCATTAAACTGTCAACGTGTAACATTGGACACCACAGTTACGTCTTGATCCATTTAATTAGGCAAGCGGGGCGAGACGTCGTGGCATGGTCCCACATCAAAATTTTGCCAAAAAAATAATAATAATAATAAAAAAACATCCTATTGAATAAACCTATAAAATCTGCAAAAAAGTGCATGTGTCAAAATGATTTTTATCCAATTGGCATGCAATTTGCATAAAGTGGTGTTTAATAAGTAGTTGGGCGTTTTCTTTTCTTATATTAAATACAGAAAAGCTAAGGAGATGTGGGTTTTTTCATAATGTTAGGAATTCATTACACTATCATAATAAAGTCATTTTCCAAAGTTTTGCCAATAAAGGTTGTGAAATTTGCATTTTCCTTGCAAAAATATAGCCTAGGAGCTAGCAGACATTTGTAACACATCTCTAACAAAGATTACACAGGGGTCAAATCTTAAAATTGATCCAATCATGTTATTTGTCTAAGCATGATGATTAAAAAAGTATAGTTTGTACTATCTACGAAGTAAAATCTGTGAGGTACAGGTTAAAAACAGCAAAACTCAATAAAAAGGGTCAATTTCAGTTGTACAGGGGTCAAATTTTAAAGTTGCTCTGATTTGGATAAAAAATGGTGTAAATTGATGGTGGAGTTCATAGGATTAAAATAAGGAATAGTTTGACTATCCTAAATGCTTAGTTGTGTAAATTTCCCTGTAAACCCTTTAGACGGGTCTTATTTACGTTTATCAATTATATAAATTTCACTATTAATACACATCGTTTAACTGAAAATAGGGTATTTGGCTGCATCTACAATACATAGCTGCCGGAAGATAGGGATTGGAGGGGATGCGCCCCCCTAAAGTTTACGACCCCCTCTGGGTCCATAAAATTTGTGAAGAGTCCCATATGATGCGTGTTAAATGCATCCCTCTCCGCCGCCATTGCTAAAATATGTTCAGTAAATACAACATTTTTTTACCAAATCGGAGTATAATCTACACACGTATTTAAATTGGAATTGCATATTAATTAAATACCGTATTTTGCACATTAAGAACAACATTGAATACAAATGATATTATTAGACCGAACTCAGTTGCATTATGTTATTTTTATGTGCATACTGATCACCCTGATATAGACCTACAGTACCATATTCCCTATAATCCCATAAAATCGCGTCTACAAGCACCGGTGCCTGTATTCGAGCGATGTCGAAAACCGAATCGGTGGGCCTTGCGAAGCTCTTTGTGCGCAATAAACGATTGAATAATTGAAGTTTTCATTGTTTGCTGTTGTATCGTGGTTTCTTTGTTGGTGAATGCAATGTTACAAAGTCAAACCCTCTTTTGATACGGGCCCCAAGAACGCTTCCATTAATTGGTTTGCACTTTTTATGGCTAATCCATTGAGTTGAAATTATAATTAGCTCATAATACGTTAAATTAATCTAAGTGACATAATATAAAAATATACTGGTATTGTGCAATATTCTTTTGAGTTTAATGTAAATAAAGACAGTTTTGACAGTTCCCGAACTTGGCCTAAAGCGAAAGTTGAGATAAACAATATGTGTCTTGGAATCCAGGTGAACTTGCTCGCCTGAGTGTAGCCTTCACTTCTGCTTATCTGTCCAAACACTGTTGGTTCTCAAAATATGATCCAGCCAAATTGTATGTACAACAACGTCCCGCGTCACTGATTCCGCAAGGTCATTGATTTTGTGCATTGTTTGCTCCAGCAATGGGCAGACCAGAGTGTTCCAGTTGATCTGTGGTGCTGTTCACAACCACAGGTAGTATCTGATCGGCTGCCAGATAGGCCCACTTTCCACTGTCTGGCAAGAAAACTTAGATCCGGCCATTTCCTGGTTCCTCAATCGTTGATGCATGGCCATTTCAGCCCACGAGGAGTCAGTTCCCGGTGGAGTGCTCCCACAGGTTCCTACCGCTATATGTTGACTTGGTTGATGGCATTCTTGTTCTTTTCCACAGGCGACTCCTCCATTGACCTCCCTAAGCCTGTGTCAAGAGTTGGCATTGCTTAAGAAACGCTCTCTGGATTTAAAACGGCTGGCAGCAGGTATCTTTCAAGACATAGGGTGCTTCCATTAGATACTTGGCAGCTAGACTCACGCTCTTGGCATGCTCCGCTACGCTTCGACTGAGTACCTGGGTGGAGCAATTCCTCTAGGATGGTATCAGTGTGTTTCCGTTGGCAGCCTGTGATAACCTGCAGCAGGCATTTATTAACGCCCTTGAATCAAGCTTTTGGGCAGTTTTTTGATCTTCGTCCATAGACAGGGCAGGCATACTCTTGCACATAAGTAGCACAGAGCAGGTGCCGTCGATCTTAGGGTATGTGGTCGGCACCCTCATCTTGTGCCAGTGATTGTTCAATAGTGTTTATTGCGTGAACAACTTTACTTTTGCGTCTTCTCGATGGGGTCTTATAAGAGATAGTGCGGTTCAAGGTAACTTCCTAGGGTAGACAGGGTTATCACAATCGCCAGGGGTTTCCCGACCAGGTACCTTTAAGCTGACGTTTGGCTTCACGGTTTTCGTAGATGGAAACACACACCTGTGGTCTTTAATGGATTTGCACGTAGGGTGTTTTCCTCATAATACGGATGAGTTCATCCAAAGCTTTGGAGAGTCTCTCTTCAACAAACTGTGAAGTCGGCATCTTGAGGGCGCTAATTCCAAATCTTCTGCATAAATAAAACGCAAGGTTCCTGCACTCCTAGTTTGGTCCTTGGTATATAAGTTGAACAGGAGAGGAGCAAGCACACTGGCGCGGCGTCCCTTGTGGTAAGACCCATTCATTGAGCCTACGCCACGGGCCTTCTTTCCGCTCCTAGCTGAACAAGAACTCCTTTTGCCAGCAATCCTCGTATAAGCTCGTCAAGCGAATGTCTCCCTTTACTTTCCATTCAGATTCTTGGAGTAGCATCTGTGATTAGCGAGTAGTCGTACGCTGCTGTCAAGGGCATTTTGCGTGTTAACTGTCCGGAAGGGGAGTGGTAAGCAGTAAAGAGATGGTGAAAAGGTCGACGAACACGCTCCTCGGTTACCAAACCCTTCGCGAAAACCATCCTCAATGTGTTGAGTTGGGTTGAGTACTTGGCTTGTTTGTTGATTTCCCTGTCCGGAAACCCCTTCTTGTTCTGGTATGGATCGTGTTTCGTCTATCACACAGTTGGCGATACAATTGAGCGGGAGACGTTCAAAGAGCTTGTAGGTATGGCGGAGAGTAATATAGGTCTATTATCTCTTGGATTGGATGGATCTTTCCCTAGGCTTTAGGAGTGCCCTAACTGTGCTTCCTCCAGATCTTTGGGAACCTTTGGGAAATAAGGAGCAATTGTCGAGCTCAAGAAGGCCATTCCTTTGCTACTGGGCCAAGATTTTTTAGCTGCCAGTCGAGATGTTTGTCAAGGCCTACTGCTTTTCCAGGCCTGGTTGAAGTTTAGCAAATACCGGTATCCAGTTCGTTGCTTCCATGGTGAGGGGCGAGTGAACCATTGGTCCCACTTATACCTCTTATGGTCTAGTTGATCTTCTTGGGTTGCTCTCTTAGCTTGCACTTGCCCATTTAAAAGCAGTTGGGGGGCAACTTGGTTGGGTGTTGACATTTTTGTTGGCTGGCTGCTGTTGATGTTCTGTTGGATCCCTTCGGAGCTTTCGGAGTGGTAGACTCTTGATATATACTCTTGATATTCTCCAAGCACTTCCTTGGAAAGGCCTGGTATATATTCCGTCCTACGCCTCTGGGTCTGAATCCCCGCCGTGCCCTCTTGTTCATGCGTAGGTTTGGGGCAATTTGGCCATAGTTTTTATGGGTTTTGGAGCATCCTCTTCACTATTCGATGCCAGGTCATCAGTATCCCTGCAGTCTGCTTCCTGATTATAAAGCGGCGCGAAGGCCTCTTTGTTTTGCAGCGTTTACTTGGATACCGATTGTTCGATGTGAGTTTGCGGTACAGGATCCAGAACATATCTTGTCTACATAGGTTAGAGATATTTTTGCTAAAAAGCTAGATAGGGGTTTACCTCCCTTCCAACGGGCACTATGAATGATGGCGGCAGCTTAGAGTCGTGAAGGAGAAGAAGATGTTGACTTTCTCTCCCCTCTTTGACAGCTTGTCCGTCTTGGTTAGTTTCATTGTAGCCCCCTTAGGGTAACTAATGGCTGTGCAGTCGCCAATGAAAGAAGTGATTTTGGTGGAAGTTCCCAGGGTTGAGTTTTGAGGGTGTTGAAGTCTACTGATGGAGGTTTGTAGACTGATGTACCTATGACAGAGCTGAACTCAATGGGGGACTTCGATGTTGTTATCAACAGAATTGAGGCTTGGCTTCTACTGCGGTCCTGTTCTCACAATATAGCAACTTTCCGATTGGCGGAGTGGTCTCTCTGTGTCAAGGACCCTTCTGGTATGGTTGGCGGTTGTTATTGAATTCCTCTGTGGGTTTCCTGCAGACCTAGGCATCGCATCGGAGATTGTTACACAAATAGCAATGATTTACTTTTTGAGCATTTGAAAAACCCCTCCACATTCAATCCATATCATTCTGTCCAATATGAGGTCAGACTTAGAATATTATAAATTTGAAACAGTGTTTTTGGAGTTGTAGAGAATTAGTTCGCTGCGTGTGCAGTTCTACAGGGGAGACCACAAGACGAATGCTCTCTCTTTCTCTCTCCCTAGTGTAACTAAACTATCGAGAGTGGGCGCGCTTTTTTCTGCATAATTTACAGCCAGGGACAGTGCTGTGCATGGGTGATAGACATGTTTCCAGTAGCCAGCTCATATGTAAATGTCCATTTTTAGTTATTCTCGTACAGCCAGTCCTTCTGCAGTTGTTTGAGAGGCTATATAAAAAAGCACATTCAGTGAGATGCAGGCAAGCTAGCTACAAATATTGCCCCAATGTGATTATCCTAAGAGCATTGCTCCAAGTAGAGTCACATCCAGCTATTCAAATTTGTGAGAGATACCCGGGGGGGCACTTGTATTCAAGAGGTGGATATGAATGCGATGAATCTGTGAACATTGACTTCAAAAAAATGCAACCCTAACCGTATTTTCACCGCCTATAACAAGCTAGAACATTCCTAACATTATTTTTGTTATCTGTTTATGCATACCCTCAACAAGTACGCAGTGCATTGGATCCTAAATATACCCTTTATTATCTTGCTTTGCTTTTACTTCCCAAGTTTTCCGATTACAATATTTGCGATGATTTTGATACCCTGCTTATGCGATATCCAACAGAATTTCAGGGTTAAGAAAAAAACATACCTTTTTTCCATAGTTTGCTGTTTTTGGACAACCCTAACGATGTACGCCGCGTACATCGCCTTGTGGAAAAGACACCCTTTAACGCCGTATTTTTACCTTGTTCACGCGCATCACTATCCCCTTTAATCCCAAGTGGCCCCCCGGGGAGAGATATCATAATAGTGACAAGTGGACAGTAATTGTCACTATTTCAGTAGTCTCCGTAGTGGACGAATTGTCAAAGTGTGGTTTTCAGCTCAATCGTTGTCCGATTGTGTAGCCGTCTTCGGGTCCATATTTTGTGGCCTCCGAAGTTATCCAGGATCACGTGCCACAGCACTTTGGACTTATATTTCGTCGAACCCTTCCAAGCTTCGTGAGTCATTAGGAGTTGATTTTATTTTAGTAAGGACAAGTCTGTCGTGGACACTTCTCACTACTGGAAGTTTTATATTGCGTGACTATCGCCATGACCGTTAATACTGCATTTTAGTTCTATTCTGCGCAGCCTGCTCCGCGGCATACACAGGTTATTATTAATTACCTATTCCCTTTATCACACACAATGTTAAATTTGTAAATTATTGATAACTACTAATAATGTTTTATGCGATTGGTTTAACACCCATATTAAAAAATTTTTGTGTTAAAATTTATAATCAGCTTTTACAGTGTATTGGTCTAGTTTTATTCTGGAGTTTGACTCCGTAGTTTTGAGGTGGTCTCTCGGTGGCAAGGACCATTCCTGGTATGGTTGGGCGGTGGTTATTGATTCCTCTGTGGGTTTCCTGCAGACATAGGACATCGCATCGGAGATTGTTACACAAATCAGCAATGATGTTACTTTTTGCATTTGAAAAACCCTCCACATTCAATTCAATTCATTCATTCAATATGGGTATACTTAAGAAATGATGTTAATGGAAAACAGTGTTTGGAGTTGTAGAGATTAGTTCGCTGCTTGGCAGTTACTAACAGGGGAGACCACAAGACGATGCTCTACTTCTCCCCTAAGTGTAACTAAACTATAGGTGGCGCGCTGCTGCATAATTATACAGCCAGGGACAGTGCTGTGCATGGGTGATAGACATGTTTCCAGTAGGCTCAAGACTCATGATGTAATGTCCTATTTTTAGTTCATGACTCGTACAGCCAGTCCTTCTGCAGTTGTTTGAGAGGCTATATAAAAAGCACATGAGTGGAGATGCAGGCAGAGCTAGCTACAACATCATTGCCCCAATGTGATTATCCTAAGAGCATTGCTCCAAGTAGAGTCACATCCAGCTATTCCAAGTTGATGAGAGAGATACCCGGGGGGGGGCCACTTGTATTCAAAGGTGGATATGATGCGTGAACATGGACTTTCAAAATGCACCCTAAACACGTATTTTCACCGACTAATAACAAGCTAAAACATTCCCTAAACAAGTATTTTTATCTGTTTATGATACCCTCAACAAGTACGCAGTGCATTGGATCGTAAATATACCCTTTATTATCTTGCTTTGCTTTACTTCCCAAGTTCCGATTACAATATTTTGGATGACTTTGATCCCTGCTTAATGAGATATAACATGACAATTTCAGGGTTAAGAAAAAAACATACCTTTTTTCCATATTTTGCTGTTTTTGACACCCTAAACGATGTACGCGCGTACATCGCCTGTTGGAAAAAAGACACCCTTTTTACGCGTTTTCTTGTTCACGCATCATATCCACCTTTGAATACAAGTGGCCCCCCGGGGAGAGATATCATAATAGTGACAGTGACAGTAATTGTCACTAGTTCAGTAGTCTCCGTAGTGGACGAATTGTCAAAGTGGTTTCAGCTCCAATAGTTGTCCGATTGTGTAGCCGTCTTCGGTGTCCATATTTTGTGGCCTCTGATTTATCCAAGGATAAACGAGCCACAGCACTTTTGGACATTATATTTAGTCGACCTCCAAGCTTCGGGAGTCATTAGGAGTTGATTTTATTTAGTAAGGACAAGTCATTCGTGGACACGTCTCACTACTGGAAGTTTTATGCTTGAATATTCGCCAGGACCTTTAATAACTGCATTTTAGTTGTAATTCTGCTGCAGCCTGCGTCGCGGCATACACCAGGTAGATTATTAATTACCTATATACCTTTATCACAACTGTATAATTTGTAAATTATTGATAACTAATCAATGTTTTAATGCGATTGGTTTAAACACATAATTAAAATAAATATTTTGTTTTAAAATTTATAATCAAGTTTACAGTGTATTGTCTAGTTATTCAGGAGTTTAAATCCGTAGTTTTGAGGTGGTCTTGGACTTGGTCAAGTTGACCGTAACACCATGGTCAACTTGTCAATGAAATGTTATACTCGATGGTATTTGGTATTTAACCAGTAGGGCACACATATACACGTCGATTGAGTTGCCTCATAGTTCGGAACTACCATGTATTACGCTATCCACGTCCAGTCAGTAAGCATTAACAGTTAACCCTTAACAGAATGGCTGGAGTTTCAATTCGATCAACATGACAAAAAGTTTGTCAAAGAAAATTATAAATGTAACACATGGAGATGATCAAAATTATGCTCTTTTTAATGCTCAATTTATTGCTTCGACTGAAATTAGAGAAGCATTCTCAACCACTAGACCAGCGAGAGATTTGTTACTGATGATGGGATTTTAATTCAATATAAACCTTCACGGCAGACTTATGTGGATATACAATAGATACTTGTAACAATAGAAACGATCAATATCATGTTATTAAGTGAACTGCGGCTATTAAAGATGATGCTGTAATACATGCAGGTTAACTACGCAAGTGTGAGATTTTGACCACCACTCATGCTCCTGGAGCATAGGTTGTGGCAACCGTTCCAGAGCGGAGCTATTCATTATATTGATTGCTGACCACAATAGCAGTAGCGATTTATTCCGTAAATGTTATCAAGGATTAGAATTGCAAATCTGGCACACCGACCCAGCAAACACATAACATTTTCATAACATTTTTCAAAGGTTGGATTAATATTTTACGAAAACATCGTTTGATAATGTTTGTGAAACATTATCAAAACGTTTTACAATGTTTTTACGATGTTTTAAAAATGTTTGCTTAAAATGATTTTCGAAAACACATTGCCAATTAATTTGTAACTTTTTATCAAACATTAAGACAACATTTTTCAAACATTACTACAAAATATCGTAAGCTTTTGTTATATAGATATTATCAGAACATTTTGCTCTTAGATACAGTAAATGTTTTAGAGATGTTGCTGAAATGATTTTCTGCTGACATTTTTCATATGTTTTCAAAACGTTTTAAAAATGTTACCAAGATGTTGTTTTTATCTTGATGTTTTTGAAACATTTTGTAAATGTTATCAAATATGATATTGATATTGTTTTAAAAACATTGAAACCGTACATTGTATGGATATCACCTTATGAACATGTTTTAATAATAACTTTTGATAATAATGTGTTCAAAATGTTTTCCAAACATTGTGCAAATGTTTTTAAAACGTTCAGTTGAAAAAGTAAGGAAAACATTTTTATGATGTTAGGCAAACGTTTTTATGATATTAGGCCAATTTTTTTTTATGATGCTAGGCAAACATATTTTACGAAGTTAGGAAAACATTTTTATGATGTTAGGCAAACGTTTTTATGATATTATGCAAAGATTTTTTTTTATGTTAGGCAAACATATTTTATGAAGTTGGGAAAACATTTTTATGATGTTAGGCAAACATTTTTATGATGTTAGGCAAACATTTGATAAAATATCATTATGCACGTGTATATATATGCATGTCTAACCCGCAGGCACACTAAAATACTAAAAAAAACAACAGCAACAAAAACAAAATAACATCTTAGTTATACACCAAATATATTGAAGGTTTGCTTTAGCAAAAGAGAAATACCAAAACGGATGCTTTATATATTTAAAATAACATTACAAAGTAGGTAAGTCGCCGTGGCTGAGTGGATACTACATAGGACTCTCACGCAGAAAGACCAGGTTCGATTCCCGATAAGGTAATTGATAAATTTGCTCCTAGTATGTAACATGTGTTAAACATTCGTTTGGACATATACTAACAGATACTGAATAACAGCAAAGAAGATGTTATTTTTTTCTCACGATAATTAACTTTATTTAATTAATTACATGCATGTTTGATAAAATATTTTTAAAATATCTTTGGTAACATCTGAAGATAATGTTTTGCAAAAATGTTTTCCTAACCAAGTCCAAACCATACATTTTGATGTTTTTTAAACGTTGTTAATAAACATTTCATAACATTTTTCGAAACATTTTTAGAACGATCACAAAACATTTTTGTGTTTGTTGGGGATCCTCGCTGGTCTTGTGGTAAGGTAGCTGACTTCATGATACAGTGGTCTCGGGTTCGAATCTCGCTATTGCTTCTTTTAAAATATATAAATTGTTCATTAAGTCCAAAAAGATAAGAAAACTCCATAGCTGCCCTTTGAGGTTAGTGAGGGAGACCTGCTCATGGAGCATGGGTGGTCAAAAACTACCGCTTGCGGTTAACTACGAAAAAACGTGTTCCGGTGACCTGCACAAACGGATACTGAATATGGCAAATTGCTTAGATTGGTTGAATCTATTGATTTGTGTTAGTAACGTTGCGTTATGAATCAATCCTAGAAATTGAGGGTTCAAAAAGAACTCCTAAATAATCGTATAATATGCGCGATATAATGTGACTAGTGAGATGAACTATTTGTGTCGGTGTCTCTTTGTCAATTCTGAACACACTGTCTCATCTATGTAGGGTGACATTTACGTTTACCACGTTGCCATTGCAAATATGCATGGCTATTTTTCAGCAGTGGAACGAAGTTTAAATTGGAAAATGCAATGGGAGTATTGATTGCTGTCATATTTATATGCGCAGAACTGTGTTTTTACTCAGCAGGGTCGGTTGCGGAGCGGTCAAGCATGGTATGCATGATATGTTCAATGTACACACAAAGATTTAAAGGGATTAGCAGCGATTTGCTAATCGGAAACATCGAAAAAATCATCAAAATTCATATTTTTATATTTTTGTTCCTGACATGGATATGCGAATATAACCTGCAAGTGGTTGGCTTAAAATCCGTGTATTAAAGGCAAGGCAGTACTTTTTATCTGATTCTGTAATTTCTATACGTGCGTATCAAAATTCCGACTTGAGATGAAAAAAACCTTTCCCGGTGAATATCACATATTTTCAGCGTGATATTGTGCACCATGATCAATACAGTTTGACCTCAAACACAAACATTATTGATCTTTGTTTATTCTGTACTGGTGTAAACCACAATCACTTGTTTAGTGCAGATTTTGTGACGTCGTCGCTGTATGTCTATTTGCGGGAGACGGTATGACAAATTTCCACAAATACTTCATTTTTTTTCACTATTTGGTGTTTTTCTACATTAAAGCAGTTATATGGAATTGTACACACTTATCCCTGATTTATAAGTCAAAAACACGCATTCCCACATTTTTTCGATTCTCTCGCATTATCGCTGCTAATCCCTTTAATGCATTCGGTTGTGCGTATACTGCAACGTGGTTAATTTAAACTTCGCCGTGGCTTGATTGAGCGCTACAAATAGCTGAAAGCCTTCTGGTTATTTGCATAAATAGAAATGAACTACACAGGCGCGAAGGCCGTCGGTGGGGACTAGAGGCGATTCACGCATCGTAAAATCATTAACGTTAAGGGCCGTGGCGTGATTACGTTTGCGATTTAACCATCTTCCGTGCTACAGCAAATGGGATAACGTACTTCCTTCACTAAAATTTTACAAAAATATTATGTAATCAGGAAAAGCTGTATCCCAAAATGAAAAAAAGTGGCACTTATTGCTGACATTTTAATAAACATCACTCAATTTACTCCAGAAATGTCGTGACCAATATGTGCACGTAAACTGAAGCGAACAAGACATTTTAGAGCTATTATGATATTCAACAATCAACCTAAAAATTTCGGATCTTTTTCATTAGGGTATGCAGGTCCCTTGGGTACTGCCACACTGTGAAAAGAGTGTATAAGGTTGTTATTACTCCCGTATGAGCTCTAGTACTATGTTCATTTAAACTAAAGGCAACATCACTCACCTCGTCATGATTTTTAAAATGTAGGGTCGCTGAATACCATTGGCTTCTTGTTAATTGAATAGACATGGGTTTAAAGACAATAACTTATGGATTTAGGTTATGTACTGTATGACGTCTCTGTAGGCGTCAAAGGTAGAAATACCTTTCAAACACAAATAAAGGAGCCTGTTGCACACGTGATCTGACCCAATTTTATAATATAACACCGATTTAATTGTTTTTATTCGGTTTGGTTAAGAATTTGGTATGTCAAAAACATCATTAGATATATAGTAAAATTACACACACAATTTATAAGATATTACTTAAGAGTTCACTAGTTTGTCATGTGTTGAAAGCGATTATGTCCTCCAGCGAAGACTCCAAAATGACAGCAGCAAAGTCACATAATATCCAGGTATATTCCATGCGATCTTCTCAGGTAACTTTGTCCCAGCAAGTTCAAGACGGACAGGGTTTTCCCTCGACGACACTAATATTCTGCAAATACAATCCAGCTATTCCACCACAATCAGTCTGTCGCTAACGTCCTATAAAGGACCACCAAACTGGAATCAAAAATTTGATTCCAAAAACTGAAGCTCTTTGGTTAAAAGACGACATCAACCCCCCCAATTAGCTTTCACAGCTCCGGCGGTCTCCAAAGTATTTAAATCCTGGCACGATGTAGAGATAAATATACCATTATTGTAGATTAAAAATAGCTATACCTATACTGTATAGCTGTATAGCTCCTGATTACAACTGCTGGCGAGAGTCCTCCAGTGACAAGTATTTAACTACCAACAGCTAGATTCCCCTTCTAAAAATAATCATTACATCATTCATCATGGCATATACATACCTAGCCACTGCAAATCAATTTCACAAAAATTACATCATCTGATGCATCCATTTCACAAATTTATAACTTATGGGCGAATCCCCAGATCATGTAATATGTTTTGCGCGTAAAGTATAAACAAGTTGGACTCAGTTTCTAAGTTTACATCTCGGGAATTCGCATGTCCCCTCTTGTGCAATCTTTCTAGTTGTAAATAAAGGTTGCACCCCCCCCCCCCCCGTGTGCGCTCAATATAGCACTTTGGAATCCCCTGCCTCTTTTATCATAACAAGTACTTTTCCCGTGAGAAATCTTTTCTCAAAAAAATTGAGAAACAATCATTAATATTTTAATCACAAAAATGGAAGGCTATATAACAGCACAAATTATGTCAGCCTTGTATGGACTTTTCTTTCATGAATTTTGTCCCGTTACCTTTTCTTTTCGAAAAAAATGAATAATATATGAGTTAAAGTTAATTGAACACAGTAGAATCTCAAGTTTTCTTCATCCACATGTATGCAGCAAGGGACTAACTCGCAATCTGTTCAAACTGCATGCACAATAAACAAAACCAGATTGTTAAGGATTGTGAAGTGTGTTTCCGGGCCGAGTAGTGACCAATGTTCGCTTGAGCATGTTGAGGTATGTATATCCATTGGTCATGATTTCTAGAAATACATCAGGTTTGCCATTTTATTCATTTTTAAAATAATGTGCAGCCCTTTCATGTGGGGACAAAGCTTTTCCTGGTTAAAATAATATTGTGTTAATTGTAGTGAATATAAAACAAGTAAGGCCCCAGGTCTGGAGCACGAATATCTAATCAAAAGGCACCATTGGATCATGTACCATAGCCTATTAGACATAGCAAATAATGTAGCGCACAAACAGTAGCTTGAAGTAATTTAAACGAACGTTTGTTTCCCTCCCCCTTCACCATACCAGAAAACATAATTCTGAAATTACACAATTGTTGTGTGTCTATTATTTCTGTGCTTGACGCACATGTTTTTACAGCCAAACCCCCTAAATGTCCAGGGACAAATTGACGAACCATGATAGGTTAACCCACTGCATGGTACGCCTTGCAGATCGGTAAGAGGAATACAGATGTTTTGTGGTTTTATGTACTATGAGAAAATGGAAGCACATGTATCCCGAAATTCATTAAAAACCACTTCAAAAATACAAAAAGTTCTTAACAAATGTTATGAAAAAATACTTTATGATGAAGAAAAACGTAACATCTAATTTATGCATAAACATATTCGTACAAACAATAGTCACAACGTTGAAAATATCGACCTGTTACCTTCCTTCTACAAAATTGTGTCACTTTTCTTGCAGTTAAGTTTGGTAGATTCATTGATAAATGATTGAAAACAAACGGAAAGCGATTGTTCTTAAATTGATTAAGTCTAGCTAGTTTTCTGTAATACATGCATACCTAATTACGTATGCAGTTTTATGCAAAATTAAATGATTACTGTTGTAGTAACATTGAGCAAATACCGCGGCTTTATATAAATAATAATAATAACACCGGGCTTTTATTAAAGCGCCAATTTCATCAAGATCAACGCGTGTTGCCTATTATTATTACTGCCATCAGGAAATCGTTTCGCTTCACCTAGGTCGGTAGCCGGTGGAAAAGCAGATATAGTCCGGCGGGAGCCACAGTCAGTGCTCCATAGACGACAACGGAATAAAGCGTGAAACTAATGTTGCGTGAAGAGTCAACTGAATTGAGTGCCCTATTCTTTTCCGTTGTAGCCGGACTATAATAACTTCTACACCTGCCAAGCGCACAGTCCTATCAACACTTACATTGTAATATTCCCCCTAACAGCTACCCGAATATCGCTAGGGTTGACGAGGCAAGCGAGGTAAAGTTCCTTGCCATGTGCACAACACATTGGCCGCAGTTGGGCTAGAACCCGCAATCTTCAGATCATGGGTCGGCCGTCATATCCACTGGACGACGTGTGCCTTCACTTCCAATAACTTCAAACACTATATTTTCGATATAAGACAATTTTGATACTATGGGCATATTGCCGCTTTTTCGTTAAATAGGCCCCTTTCAGAGCCGTCCCGCTTGCCTAATTTACTAAATCTTTTGCCTCTAAATGTTGGTCCATTTATACCAATAGTCATATATGTACATTATAATTTGATTTAGATGTCATTTAAAAATAAATTAAGCCAGACACGCTTGCAATATGTAACAAAACATTTTAAGTTGACATCAAAAGTTACATATTGATTCTTGAACTTGTTGGAAATATGTAGTGAAAGAGAAATATTCTAAACATGAATTGTTCCTAGGTTTTTTACCTGTATTTCTGCCCAACTTGTCAATAAAAGGAAGTTTTTCATGTCACAAGATATCCCCGGATACCATCACATTCAACAGAAACAGAACATTAAAAAAAACCTTAGAAATAATTTGCACAAAGTTGGATGAAAGTTTTTGATTTGGTTCATAAGTTCATTATTATTGTGAACACTGTTTTAGCACTTAAGTAGCGGGGGGCGGTCCCTGTGGACCCTAAAAATTTGTTTTCGTGCTGGCCGCTTTACGCGTGGGATTTTTTTGTCGATTTTTTTTGTAATTGTCTGACTTTTAAATGCGCTTCTTTTCATAACAAAAAAAAATCGGCCAAGCCGTTAATGAGTTAATTAGTGAGGGTCCCATGGACCCCCCTCCCCCGGGCAGAGTATATGTGCACTCATACATGTTAGTAAACAATAAAAATAATTAACCCTTTATGTGCTGAAAACAAACAATTCCATTGTTGACCTTGCTAAACCGTTATGTACAAACTCTATGGGAAAATTCGCAACACCCGTAAAAAATACAGGATATCTAAAACTGAAAGTTTTGTATGAAATATATGTAATTTGGTTCTT
>JAMKCH010055861.1:0-19841 GCA_023653785.1 Ophioderma brevispina
AAAATTTGGATGTCTTCTATATCTATAAAAAACAATATATTTGTTCCCAAATTAAATAAAATAACCTCATTATGTAGACATACTTACCTTGAAAGAATCATAACTATTTTCCATTCCAGGCTATATGGTATTTCAAGTTTGGGGAAGATTCCATCACCTCGTTGTTAAAAGCGGTTTAAATTTTCGCGTTAAATACGGATGAATTCGATTGTGAATTCCCTGCACATGTGCAGCAGTACGTATGGCGCCGCACTTAAAACCGATACTTGCCCCGATGGAGAAGTAATCCCAGTGTACCGGCCAGAACACCTCATGGTGATGTGTATACCTGAACTGATGAAGTTTGGTCAGTTTGTGATAAATATTTCATCCGACTCGTCCTATTGTCACACATGTACGTGTACTAAGTTTATAATTCCCCCTGTTCCAGTGGTCGCATTGAGTTGCGTTATGGCTTCAGACCTCTTTTGCAAGTTTCGTATGCATAAATTACATTTTGGCTTGAGCCAAACGCAGTGCAGCTGGACGTGTAAAAAATCCCTTGAATCATCACTCCCAATTTCATTTTCCCAAGTACACTCACCAAAATTTTAAAATCCATAATTGACTTTGCCACATCGTGTTCTAAATTTTGAATTTCACACAACATTAATTAGGTTTTTCAAGCTTTTTCATTTCTTATTTCGCAATGCCAAAAGTTCCGTTAAACATGATTACTCGTCTTTCGGGAAATTCCCCTGCAAAGCACGCTGCGATCATGCATTGGTCTTACTACTTCACATACTCACTTTAGAACCGTATTGACTGCAGCGCACGTAAACTTACAACGGAAAGAGTCTACTGGGCAGACAATTGCTAATAGGCCCTAGAGGGGTACCAATAATGTGCTCACCACGTGTTCATTTGGCCAAATAAGATACTCAGCGCATGTGTCAATAACTTGTATTGAAGACAGTATAAATTACCAATGTCTGTTGATATTTTTGTTAGTTCAATTGTCTAAGGTGCGTGTTCGATCCAAACGGGCGTTCTTGGGACCCCCCCCCCCCCCCCCCCCGATTGGTACCAACCCGGAAGTAGTATCGATTTTTGATATCAGATGAAAGGCCGTATTTTTCTCATTTTCGTTCTGAAATTTGAGCCCTCAAATCGTTTTCATTCCCAAGATCGAAAACACAAAACCGCCATTTTTGGTGGTTAAACCATCAATAATTAGCAACAGTAGTGAATAGGGGGCTTTTGCACATAATTATATCGCGTCTACCATCCAAACCGCAAGTTTGTTTTTCCTCCCACGGTAACTTGATGGGGTGTAATGTGCAAGTGCTATCCCTCTCATATCACGCGAAAGAACACAATACACATAATTGGAACAACACCTGAAAAATTATCTACGGAATGTGCTTTTTCTATGACACACTTTATTTTGGAGGCTCAAAACACTTCAATTATTCAAAAGGAATCTAAATGTGTGGGATGATATTTTTTTTCGTACAGGATCGACCGCTGTGTGCATGTGCATTGTAACAAAGAAGAAGCCTTGGCTTGGGCGAAGTGCGAGTGCTGGAGTGTATGTGCATATTAAATTACCACCCACAGTGCAGCGTGGGAACTTAAATGTCTGGAGCTCGTCAAAGCCCATTCTACCACTAGAAAAACGTTCAATTGTCTCAATGGGTTCCTGTAGACCCCGTTAAGGGATGCTCTCTTACACGCTTTAAACAACAAATGATCCTCTGATCAAACACATCCTATCCATCGAATCCCATTTAGTTTTTGTTTTCCGAGGTATTTGTTTTTTTTCGGAACTACATGAACGCTAGTCTCTCACAAACCAGGCTCACAAGTACCATTTTAACATGATTCTTTTGCAGCCTGTGATGCAGACTAAACGTAAATACGTCTTCTCTGCATGATGCACTTTTCCATTCGAATCGCGTTCGCTGCTTATGGCCGTGTCAACAATGCCGCTTTCATTGTTCGGACGTTTAAAGGGGCCCAAGAAGTTTTGAAGCACACCCAATATGTGTCCACAATAGTATTTCATATAGATTAGACCTCAATAGATTTCTTACCAAGTATTTTGGCTACAGAATGTCTTACAAACATAAAAGGTGATTTTGATATGCTTATATTTCAATAAAAAAACACAGGCTGAATTTCATATTTGGCTCCTATACGACATTAAAATTTCCACATTTTGTTGTACCAAAGAAGCATTTCTTCTTTCGTGCCAGCTTAATTAATCCTTTTCAGATGGGGGAATATTTTTGATGGAAAACTTTAAATCAGAGTCAAAACATCAGAAATTTAGATTTTTTAAGGGACCCCTGATATGTGAATCTCTTGTTGCACCTTTAATCAAACAGCACCCAAAAGTGAGCTTAAAATTAGAATATTAACACTTAAGGTGCCCCAAGGGGGGGGGTTCCATAGTACCCAACTTACTTTTGATTTTTTTGGCGATTTCCTCGGTTACGCAATCAAATGTTTCAAGAAGTTTTTTTGCTAATTTGTCCTGATTTATGAATACGGCTTCTCCTATCCAAAAAAAATTTAAATCCCGCCCAACGGCTTCATTAGAAATTAGTTGGGTCCCAGGCAACCCCCCCTTGGGCACTAACGGAAGTAAAAAATCAGATGATTTTTTTTTTTTTTTTTTTAATAATTAGTAATTAAATCTTGGGATTTATTTGCTTAGATATATACCTTAGGAGGTATTAATTCATATTAATCATACTTAAAAATCAAATACCTTTTTCTAATGCTTATAGCATCATTCTAATTTTGTGTCATGATGCCGTGCTCTTAATAACTGTGGGTAATCTATGGGAAAATAAGGCGATTTTGAAGTTTGTGAGATGGTATAAATTTGGCTCTATTTGTCAATGATTATTTTATTGTTATTCTAGAGTAGATATAATGAATTATTTTGGTTCAAAACCTTATTATTGGAGTGCTGAGGATGGAAATGTTCGACCCCGCCCCCACTCTGTTTCGAAGAGTGACATTTTCAACTGGCTTAGGTCAATAGGTCAAAGTCGGATTTTCATTTTTATTGTGGTATGTTTTTCTTACGTGCCCCCATTTATTTGTGTTCGTGTCATGATCAAACTCCACGGGAAAGTGGTTATCGGGTTGGGTCCCGAGGAACCCCCCCCCCTTGGGCCTAACGGAAGTTTTTTAGCTTGGGCACTGTCATTGTTAAGAACTCTCTGGCGATAACCAATTATTCCCTTAAATGTTCAACAGTATTTCAGAATGGCGATGTTGTGGAATTCCCTAAACCAGATGTGTTTACCTCTGTGCTTCCGATTTTAAACAAAGGGTGAGAAGTGAGAAATAAAATAATGTGGTTTGATTCCATTAACGTACTTGGACTTTCCATATACTTGTAATACTCAAACCTACGCAGCCTCACCTTATATTTTCCTATATTTTTCGGTATATATTATATAAAGTCAACTCTTCCATAGCCTATTTTTCCCTTCCCCCTCACCAAGGCCGGCAACAAGCAGCCCTATACCCTATATATAACCACATGTGAAAACATATATTATTTAATTTAAATATGAGAAACGGTATACAGGAGCCGGTTACTTACGTGGGAACTTGGGCTAGAAATAGTCCAGATTGAATATCCAATAAATCAATAAACAATATATATAAAGAAAACGAAAAAGCTTATTGAATGCGGTGATGGTTCTGTCCCGTGACGTGAAATATTCTACAGAGAAGAGAGTATAACATTTTAGAAAACCATCTGTAATTATGTCCAGCAGCCCTGCTTGCTAACGTGTCCAGCCACCACTGGTTACCTGTCTGCGAACTGACTTTTTCATTTAGCCTACGTTCCATCCCTCGGGCCGCATATAATTAAACTTGCCAGTGCCGCGTATCAGCCGGTTTAGATGATTCAATGATTTATACATTGAAAGCTATTGAAAAGCGCCGGGAGTGTCAAAGTTCTGAACAAATTTGAAGCACTACGAGTTTTTGTACATCAAAATACGCCAAATCAGGAACCGACTTGCGGATTGATAAAAACGCTACGCGTTTTGAAGAGACTTTAAAGAATGGCACATATGATTGATGTAAGTTGTAGTACTCTCTATCTTTCACAAAAGCGAGTGGAAAAATTTCTTCCTGTATGTCTATGTAAAAAACCCAGTATGGCGGTTGTGGGGGAGGTGTGGGGGTGTGCAAACTACCATGACGGTATCATGTTACATTATCGCCCTCAATGCGTGAAAATTGGGTCACACTATAACTTGAACTATAACACTGAAAAATACAGTGAAATCACAGAGTAAGCCCTGAAAAGCTCTGAAAAATCTCCCCCCTATGACCAATTGTCTGAACAAAGGAAAAGAGAATAACCATGAAAATTTTCAGTCAGGGTTCAGACGTGGTTCAGTTTGTTTCAGTGTAATTTTCATTGTTGTATTGTTCACTATCATGAGCATCGACTTGTACTGTAAATTACCATAACAATTTAGCCAAGTCAACTACATGGTTATATTTTCAGGTGTAGTAGGGTTGCTTCAAGGGATAACAACATTTTCAGTGTGATTATAAAAGCTCATATTTTTAATGATGTTTAAGTCCAATTTCCAGTGTGATTATGAATCCCGAGAAAAAGTCTCACCAGATATTATAATTGCAAAATGGTATTTAATATGGATGTTAATTTGCCGTAGTGAATAACAAAGGGAGCCATTCAGTGTGGTTTTCAGTGTTGGATGTCTTTTGTAATATGTGGAGGTTAAGAGGTATAGGTGGAAGAAATTGTAAGAGCCTTTTTTCAGAGGTGACCAGAATTTTTTCAGTGTATTTTCAGTGTTGTAGTTTCATAGGGTAGCGTAGCATCCCTACTGACAGCTGATTAATAATTTGTTGGACAGATCGAACACGGCGGCGTGATGTGTGAGCCAGGATGAATATCGCGACTGATCGCACATCGTTTGCCGCCTCGTAATTGGTCAGAATGCGCCGAACCCCCGCCGTAGACTTATTGCGGTACAGAGAGTGTGGTATCTCCGTCCAAGTAATTTTTAATCCCGCTGTAGCTCGATTTTTGGGTCCCCCGTCCCCCGCCAACTTTTGTTGGCAAAGGGGGACTATAGAAATGGTAGCCCGCCGTGCGTGTGTGTGTCCCTCACGATATCTTTGGAAATAAGCAAGTGTGGAAGTCCATCTTCGAAAAGAGTATCTCAAGTAGGCGGGGGGTGGCGATACAAAGTGGGTATGTGGCCTGGGTCAAAGTCAAATTGATCAAAAATAGGGTCAAATATGGGCGAAAATAGGGCTAAATCGCTAGAATAAACGTTGTCAACACCACGGATTTCTCTTTTGATTTGAGCAAGTGTGGGTGTCAATCTTTGCACCATAGATGTCAATCAAGTAGCTGCGGTTGAGTTCGGAGGAGGGTAGTGGCATTGGTCAAGGTCAAATGGGGTCAAAAATAGCAAATGGAGGTAAATGATATTTCCTGATCTGTTGTGGTAGGTGATGAAACTTGGGGGGTGTGGTCAACATTCAGCTGCAAAAATTTGAAGGTCATTTCAAGGTCATATGAGGTCATAATCAAGGTCTAATCACTTAACATGTGGTTAGGTAGGAGGATGAAAATTGCGTGGTTTGGTGGTGTGGTCAGCAATTCAGCTACCAACAATGTGAAGGTCATTTTTTCAAGGTCATCCGAGGTCATCCAAGGTCAAATCACTTAACATGTGGTAGGAAGGTGAAAAATTGGTGGGTGTGTGGTCAACATTCAGTACCAACAATTTTGAAGGTCATTTCAAGGTCATCCGAGGTCTCCAAGGTCAAATCACTTAACATGTGGTAGGAAGGATGAAAATTGGTGGGTGGTGTCAACATGTCACTCAAAAATTTTGAAGGTCATTTCATCAAGGTCATCCGAAGGTCATCCCAGGTCAAATCACTTTACCATGTGGTGGAGGATTGAAATTGGTTGGGTTGGTCAACAGTCCGTAACCAAAAATTTTGAATGTCATTTCAAGGTGCATCCAAGTCAATCAACTTATTGGTTGGAGGTGAAAATTGGTGGGTGTGATCAACATTCTGTGCCAAAACCATTTTTGAAGGTCATGTTGAAGTCATGAGGGGGTCATCCAGGTCAAAATCACTAATATGTGGTAGGAGGATCAAACTAGGTGGGTGTAGTGTCACATTCCGTGCCAAAATTTTTGAGGTTCATTTGAAGGTCATGCGGGGTCATTCAAAAGGTCAACACAAACAGGGGGAGGACAATTGGTGGGTTGGTAACATTCATGACGAAAATTTTGAGTCATTTCAAGGTCAGGCAGGGTCCACCAAGTAAAACCACTTAACATGTGGTCTGAGGGTGAAAATTGGTGAGTGTGGTCTCATTCACTGCCAAAAAATTTGGTTGTTTTTTCAAGGTCATTGGGGTCATTTAAGGTCAAAAATCACTAATCATGTGGTAGATGATTTAACTTGGTGGGTGTGGTCAACATTCAGTGTTTGAAACTTTGGAAGGTCCATTTCAAGAGGTCATGTGGGGTATCCGAGGGTCAATCACAAATGTAGTAGAAGGCTGAAACTTGGTGGGCCATCACACTCTTCCCTGAGATCTTAAAAGTTGTTGGCTCTTGTTCTTTAGCTACTGCACCGGGCGGGGGGGGGGGACCTTTGTGGTTCTAGAACCCCTTGTAAAAATACAAAGGTGGCATACAGCTCATGCTTACTCTGTGAAAGTTTGGCCCTAAAAGGGCACAAAGTGACTGAAAAGATGAAGCTAAAACAGAGTCCGCTCTCCCACTTTCCATGACTTGCCCGGGTGTATGGTTCGTAATTTAAGGTAATAAGCAAAATAAGCGTGCTCTTGCCTATTCTAAATAAAATAAAAACCGTGAACAATCCAGGGGCGACTCCCTGATCTAGTGGGGTGACTGCTATTTTTAAATTGAGATTTTTAAAACCGCGTTAAGAATCACCGTTTCAAATCATCGATTTTAAACCATGAATGGAAATTAGTCAAGGAAACAACGTGCGTATAATATAAATATAAGTTTAGGACTACAATCAAAGGTAAAGATTTTCAATAAGGGCTGTTTTTGTACTGATTCATATTGCTTATTCCGCATCGGATCCTCTGCGCACCCACCCCGGCTATTTGTCAATACACTCCTGTGTGTAGCGTTGTAGGAGGTGTAGGTACGGACGACGGCAACGCCACAGAACGAGCTAGTCTTACCTAATCATACTACAAACGTGATGGCTATTTTGTACAGAGCTGGTCATAGGAAACTGGACGCATACATGTAAATTAATGAGATTGCTATTGTCAAACTGGACGCATTAATAATGAGATTCTATTGTAAAACCAGTTCAAAAAAAGAGTCCCCCCCCCCTACAAATGTGGGCATTTTGTCTAGACAGTTAGCTCCTTAATCGTTACTAAAATGTACACGGAAATCTTACACATTAATGGGCAAAAAGTTTCACACGCAGTTGATTTCCTCCCTGAACGTCGTCTTTATTAAATTCAGGGTTCGGAACCGTCCGGAAGAAACCTTTTCTTCCGGAAGAATGGATGAAACTGGAAAAAAGGGGTTTTCTTCCAGTTTCTCCGGAAAAATGGAAGAAATTGAAGAACTGGAAGAAATAAAGAATGGATTATGAACAACAAACTAAAATTACCCATATTCATCTGCTTTGCACTTCAAATCATCAATGGCTCCTTTAGTTCGTTACTTTACAAACAATCTTGGTTTTTTTTTTTTTTTACAAAAAATTAATTACAAGTTTATGGCATGTTAGTATACCTTGCAATATATAGTAAATTTGGTCACCATTTTGTTTTGTCTTGCTATCAATGTATACACTGATAATTAATGGTAACCCATTTCAAATCCTTCCATACAAATGTGCAATTTATACATCACAGTTGTAATTGTAAATGCAAACAATGAAAAAGCGGGTAAAATCTTATGGCCATTTGTTCATTTTCCAAATCCTTTCCATATAATGTGCACATTTTATACTATCACACAGTTGCAATGTAGATGCAAACAATGAAAAATCTGTTAAAATCTGTATGGCCAATTTGTTAATTTTAAAACACAAATCATGAAAGTCACCACCCATTATCGTTCCTTTTCTTTTGTTGTATGCTTAGTGGGAGAGAACTGGGTTGGGAGACTATAACATTTTGTTAATTAGAAATTGAATGGTTCAAGTCTTTATTAACGAGGATCTGCTTGGCCTTTTGCTGGTGTGAAAAGTGGTCTAAAATCAAGTTTCTTCTTTCCATTAATTTGTTTATATTGAAGGCCTTGTGAATAAATGTTAGTTTAATTAGCAATTGCATGGGTAGGTAGGGGGTCCCTGAATGGTATTTCACTATATTTCATTCACTGTAACTAATATAAACCAAAAGTGTACGTCATTGGCGTTAAAAGTAGAATTTTTTTAAATGACTTTTTAGTTTCTTTCCTTTTCCGCTTTTATTGGAAGAAACTGGAAGAAACTTTTCTTCCAAGTGGAAAAACCGGGAAAAAACCGCGGTTTTTTTTTCCGCCCTGTGGAAGAAACTGCGAAACCCGATTTAATTTGATGACAAATAAAAAATGACACTTTCTTGCTAGGGCTGAACAGTCCGAGAAAATCAGTTTAAAGATTTTTTAAAGATCTTTTGCTCTTCCCCTATTTTTGGAACATCCAATCCCATAATTTGGTAACCACAACATGAAGCTTAGAGTTTTTTTTCTTTCTTCCCTTGTATCATATTAAAGTCTCAACATTCCCATAATGACGTCACTATGACGTCATGTAATTGGAGGAAAGTAAAAAAAGTGGTATGGTGGAAATTGATTTTCGCAATTTGTTTCCAACTCAAAAAATGTAGCACTAAAACTGAGTATAAAACTAGTCATATCCCATTTAAGAGAGCAAAAACTGTGTGGAAATCAGATATTCCAAACTTCGGTGATAATGAAAAAAAACACATTGTCCCTATTCTACACTGTTGTTTTTTTTTTTTACTAGGTAAAGTGACAGTTATGCTGACATGTGAACATTTTTATAAAGTCAGCCTGACGTAATTCTCGGCATGTTGGTACTTATTTTGGTAGCAATGGAAAGAAGATGACCTAGATTCCACTGGTACCAAAATCAGTGTCTGTGGTATTCCTGCGTTGTTGTACTAAGCATGTTGGTATCTCCGTCCGAGATTTTCTCGATTGTTAAAATCCTATGCACGAAAGTGCACTTTAATTGTCATCAAATTTTATACTTACGTCTTTCAGGGAGAAAGATTAATATTTCTGTGATTTTTTTGCACATCAAATGTGTACTTGCATGTGAAACATTGTACATTTGTAAACAGGGTAAGGAGCCTCCTAACTTTCCAGAAAGTGTACCTTTGTCGGGGGGGGGGGGGGGGGGCTTCTTAATTTTGAACTGTTTCTAGGCATTAGTGGTCATTGTGTCCATGCAAAGTGATGAGTGTATCAGGCCTACAAAAATCCCAGACCATGGGACCAGAGGTCCCAGAAAAAAAATTGACAACTGCAGGAAATTTCAAAAGTAAGGAAAAATAAACAAAAAAACACCCTAAATTATACAATAAGGTTTTCAAATAAAGGCCCAGATTGCACCAGGGTGTGTCAAAATACTCGGCCAGCTGTAAGGATTGTGCCTAATAAATTGGCTGTGATGTGCACTTAATGCACATAGTGACAGAAGAAATTTTGCCCACTCCTTTGAAGGTCCCAGCAGACGAAATTGTTTTGTAGGCCTGGAGTGTATGCAAACTCTATTGTAATGACAACAACAACACAACCCAAATGCTTCAATCTAAATAGCTGTGTGAATTAAAAAACAGCGATCGGTTTCTTAACTAGTTATCAGATCGGGTGCATTCCTTATAAATACCTTATTCAATGCCCACATTTGTAAACCTCCACATTAAATGGCATTAAAGTTGCGCTTGAGTTGTTGAAATGCAGCTTCTTCAAGCGGCCATTTTTTCCGTCAAAGGTCATATGAATGTGTCAAAGAGTCAATGAATGTGTCAAAGGTCATATGTAAGTGCTTTTTCCATTTCGTGCATATGAGGGTAGTTCGAAATTAACATTTTTTCAACGGTTGCAGAACGTCGGAGAATCGGTCCAAATTTGAAATTAGGGCCAAGATGGTGTATGATATTATGCTGCAACTATCGTTAATGACCATTTTCTCACGTTCATGTAGTTTGCCCGCTTTTCAAGTCGACCCAAAGCACAGCCTACGTTCAGACACCCCTGCCACGTTAATAGTTCATCCATTCCGTCTCTGATACACATTACACTGCCTCTCTACTAGGATAGTACAAACAGTGAATGTTCGGTTTGGTTCATCGTCTATTCGCGAGGATGATTGCCATGTATTCTAGAATTAAGATCACAACATGGCCATTTGTGTCTCTCGTAAAATTGTTGAAATTGAAGCTTTTCACAACACAGTTGAAGGATCGCACTGCCAAGTAACCCTTTAGCACTCCGATGAGACGTAAACGTAGTAGGTTAGTAGTATATATGAATAGAGGGAGGCATTAAAGTGACAAAAAACATGTTGTTTAAATGACTAAGTTCTGTGTGCATGCCAAGCAGATTAAACTGTTGGTTACATAATGTTTGAATATCTATTGTTATCATTCGCCGCCACGAAAAATGAATGTACCAGGCTCGGGCCTTTAACAAGACCACCATAAATGTCAGCATGTTAAAGTCAAGTCATTGTTTAGGGACGAGTTCTCGGGCTAGTGTAGCAGCAGTTTACTGAATTCACAATTACAACTCGGATAAATTGTTGCTATAGCTAATGGTACCCAATGTAATAAAAATCATCGGACAGTGAATTTGGCAAAAAAAGGCTTAGAAATAACAAATATACATCTACAATTTGATTTCACAGGTTGAGTAATGGCGCTAGTATTGTTGGCTGCCGATAAACTGTTGTGGAACTACTATACATTAATTATATAGGGAAGGATTTACCCTGATCTAGTGATTCTTTGAACAAGTTCAGCAGAATGTTAGAAAATCATTGGTTTGAAATTCTTTTTTCCAAATTCCTTGGGAATGGAATAAAAGTAGACTTTTTCCTCACATTTTAGTGACATTTCACCACCATACTGGTAGCTTCTTCAGTCTGAAGACGCTACCAGTATGGTGGTGAGAAATGGGGAGGGGGGGGGCGGGTTGAGGTGGGGGGAGGGGGAGGGAGGGGGGGGATGGGGTGGGGGGGGGGGTGGGGGGTGGGTGGTTGGGGAGGGGGGGGGGTGTGCGTGGGCGTGTGGGGAGGGGGGGTGGTTGAGACAATGTTTGGGGGGTAGGGTGTTGGGTTGAGGGGTGTTGGGTAGGGTAGGTTTATAGGGTGTTGTGGATGTTGGGGAGGGGGGGGTGGGGTGTTGCACGGTGTTGGGGAGGGGATTCGGGGATGGGGTATGGGATATGGCAATCATCCACTGGATTGCTGGCAACAAAACTTTTTTGGGAAAACCCGTATCATGACAATTGCAATCTGGTCTGATGCCTCTTTGTTTTACAGCTATATGCGAAAACAGGCGAGAAAAGACTGTGGTCGAGAAACCGCTTTTTCTAGTTAAATTAGTTATGAGAGAAAAAGTTTCCTAAAAAAAAAAAACTTTGCTATCGATTTGATAAACCGTTTTTCTTCCATAGAAAAACTTTAGTTTATATAGAAAAGCGTAGTTTATCAAGAGGGATAAACAGTTTTTCAAAAAACCGGCTTATCTATTGATAAAATGAGTTTATCGAGAGTTAAAACATAGTTTATCTAGATAAAATGTTTATCTGAGAAAAAACAGTTTTTGTAAACATATGCCTTCCATTTGATGAAATGTGTTTTTCAAAATGAAACACTATATTTTCTCATGAAAAAACTTGTCTGATCAGAGAAAAAAAACTAGGAAATAGAGAAAACAGTTTTTTGGGGGGTTGTGGTTCAATCAGCTTGCCATTGTACACTAGTGATTAAGAAACGCTTGTTTAGCAATCACTGATCATGCTGACCTATTTCTACTTTGTAATATTATTAAAAGGTGCATCACTGATTTTGTTTGTTTTAGTTAATGTGGTTAAATTGAAACATGCTCTCCCACATAATTGTAAAGTAAACTTGATAACTTTGCCACAGTCATTTGCCAATGGGCCCAATTAAAAAAACCTGAGGTTGTTTATAGACTTTGTTCCTCAGTTGGATACAAGTAATCATCTCAAGCCAATCATGGATGACCTAGCCCAGGCATTTGCTGGTGCCTTCAAGTAAACAATACCCCAAACAGACCATAGCAGCAGCACACCCCCGACTGAGCAGCACAAGATTAAATCTGACAGAGGAAGACGGAGGAAAGGAGAAGGTTACATCTGGAAAATCAGAAAAAAGTCGTCACTGGTGTTTGTCTCAAAACATTTATGAATTTTGTTGGCTGAGTTGATATTGTAATAGCACAGATCATTTATGTTAAAAGCTAAACATTTTCCAGTAATATTACAGGATTGTAGTAACCAGGGCCTCTTAAGGGGGAACTGTTTTTGCGTATCTTCTTAATTGTTGTTCCAACATATAAAAAGTATACATATGATATTTTTTCCTCAAAATACAGATATTGAGAAAATCATAAAAAATGGTATTTTCACTATTTTTTGGGTTCCCTATAAAAAAATATAGGAAATGATTATTAAAAATGTGCCTTGTTGTTTTTGTATTCCAGAGTCATAGTTCTAGGGTCGGTATTTCCCCTTTTTCCAAAGTCTGCACTATTTTATCAATTATTGCCAAAAAAAAGGCGAAAATCTGCGTGTTTCAATTTGGAAACAATGCCAGATTGTTAAAAGGTTGACATAAATCACGATTTTTTGAACCAAAATGAAAAAAACTAAAAAATACCGACCCTTGATTTTGATATGATCTATACGATGCCATTTCATGTCTAACTGTTGCTGATATCGATTTCTAGTAACTGGGAACTTGAAAATCATGAATTATCGCCAAAAGTGAACACAGAGAAAATCGCCATTTGTCCAAATATGTCCCATTTCGATCAAAAATAGCCTTATTCCAAAACACAATATTCTTAACATCGCTTCTGCACAGGTCAATTATTCATTCTGATACTATGATCAAAATTCAACAATTATGAGGCTCAAATCGTGAAATTAACAATCCCGTTCTGTTTGTAACAAGCATCTACACACTGGGCAACCATTATACAATTACTACAAAGCTACCATGGGTATGAGTCACATATCGAATCGATGCATCAGGGCGTTTCTGATGCGCTCATTACATCGCGCGCGCCGAATAGCTCAGACCGTATTGCGTAATACGCAAAATTACCCGCCCTTTTGCAGTTCAGGCCAGTGATTGTTTTGTCAAAAATGCGTAACATAGGAAAAATAAAATGAACAAAATATGACGAAAAAAAAATAAATATATATAGATTCTGTTAAAATAATATGGAAAGAAAGAACATGTTAATGCCATTAAACATGAAAAAAACTAAAAACTGGCCATTGACTAATGTTCCTGAATTCTTAAACAAGCCCTTTAAAGGAGAGAAAATGTTCAAAATTGCAGAGAAAATAAAGTTGATTACTTTCAAAATAATATGTATAAAAAAATTTGTCAAAAAAAATCACTACTACTGGAATATTTGTCACGTGTTTTTCGGTTTAAAAATGTGTTTTTTATGTGCAAAATATGTTAAGAACCATACAGGGAACGTGTTGATCTTGCTGAGATTACTCTTTGTTCCGAGAAAGATATAAACCTACATTGTAAGAGGACCTGATAGCAGGGCTGGAAAAAATGCATATTTCCGGGGAAGAGAGGCACATTTCCCACAGATTTTCCACCATGATTTAATTGTATTTTTTATCTGAAAAAGTCAAAAATTTCCCTCCCCAGATTCCCAAACTTTTCCCCACAATTACTGATAGTAATACGTGTTTGCCGTTGCCATGGCATTAATTGGCCACAACATCTGAGAAAAACTGATAGAAAAAAATAATAGTACCATTGTGTCCCTTTACAGGCCCAAACAATTAGCAATGATTTATTTCATTTTGTTTGCGATTTTAAGTTGTAAATTAGCACATAAACTATTATAAATTAGTCTAAGTAATATAATATAAAATATACCTGGTTTATGTGCCTACTGGTGTGTATAGCAATTGAATTAAAGAGAACCGCGGAGAATAGAATGTTCTGGGAGTTTACTTGAGACTAGGAGGTCAGGGACTAACTAGCTCAAGGTGATATGGTCTGGCCATAGGTGGCACACTGCTGTATAATTCCACAGTCGTGAGTAGCTGCTGTGAGATCCCAAATCTATGCAGTACAGGTGGATGGCAGAGGCAGACAGACTTATGATGTATGGACTATATTTAGAGTACAATGACTTCAATAGAGAGACGAGTCTTCTAGAATGTTGAGAGGCTTATATAAAGCCCGGGGAGAGAAGGAATGAGCAGAGTGTCTTAACATCTTGCTCCAAGTTATTAGCGCAGAGTATTACACCATCTTACTCCAAGTTATTAGCAGGTCAGAGTATAGTGACATGAGTTGATTCAAGTGAAAGCGACAGTAATCGCAAGTCAAATAGTAGTCTTCTGTAGTGGTGTAGTGGACATTGTCATAGTAGTTCTCAGCTCCAGTAGTTTCGTCAGACTGTGTAGCCGTCTTCGTTTTTGTATTCCAGTTGGCATATGAGTATCAAGGATAATAAACAGCTACAGCACTTTTGGACTTATATTAGTCGACCGCGGGCTTCGGGAGTCAAGTTAGGAGCTGGTTTTCTTCATTAAGGTCAAGTCGTCCGTGGACACGGCCCGCTATTGGAAAGTGAAGTAGTTTTCCGCTGGAATATTCGCCAGGGCTCTTTGCAAGTTCGGCATCTTTAGGTCTCTTGCTGCAGACCGCGTTTGCAGACACACAAGTAGTAAGTTAGTAGTTCATTAATGAACAACTTTATTATGGATAAATCTTGATTATTGATACCTATTGAGTTTGATGAGCTGATTTTAGGACAAACAATTAAAATAAATACTTTGTTTTAAAATTTGTAACAAGTCACAGTGTATTGTCTAGTTATTCAGGAGTTTCAATCCGTAGTTTGAGGTTGGTTTTGGCCTTGGTCAAGGTTGACAAGAACAAAATCGGGGCTCGTCCGGGAACTACACTGATAAAAATACAGTTAAAATTTTTAGTACTTGAGCGGCCCTGCAGACCCGTATACACTTGCTCCGTCAGAGAATTTTAACGTTGATTTGAGTTACATATGCATAGGGACTTTCAAACCCTCCTTACAAGGTGGGAAAATTCCAAACCCGGGTAAACTCTTGGTACAGCCATTTTCAAAATGGCTGCGGGTTGGCTATTTTGAAAAAAACAATAAAAGGTTCACCCCCTTTCTGTCAGGAATTTACTCGCTAAAAAGCAAATGAGGTATATTTTTCACTAAAGTCGGACATTTACAATCCACTGGAAGTGGTTTTAAAATTCAAAGCCTTCCACAAACTCTAATTATGGCCATCCATTCAAAATGGCTGCCACAGAGATTATGAAAAACATAAAATGCCATAATTTTTTTTTGGATTAGCCAAATTTCACTGCAATGGTAAGTGAGGAGTCGATTTCATTCAATTCTGACATTTTAAACCCACTTGAATGGTTTTTACAATTTAAACGCCAGAGTAAGATCTTAGACGGCCGTAATTTTCTAAATGGCTGCCGTCGGACATCTTGAAAAAATGGGCAAATGTCACAATCCGGCACTACATCAACGGCAAATGATTCCATTTTACTACATTCTGCATTTTTAGACCAATGGATATGATTTAAAATTTAAAAAGTGCTAAAACTAGAAAGACAAGATATGTTAAAAAAAATAAAAAAAATAAAAAAAATAAAAGCATTATTGCGGGCCAGATCCAACTACAAGCAAATGTTTGTGAACTTTTCACTTGATTTTGGCACATTTTCAATCTAGTGTTTAGTTAACAAGTTTGACATTAAAACGAAATAACATTAACAATACATCATGGCACCATATAAAGTATATCAGATGTTGGTTTTCCAGGATCATCAGAAATTCAAGACCAGCCGTACTTGAGCAGCCATATAACTTTGTCACTCACCTAAACTCAGCAGCTTTTTTCTTTATATCACACATAAATAAAAAACAACTCCCCCTTCGCATCTGTGGACCACATGAACTAGGTTAGGACAAATATAATCATGGCATCAATAGTGATTGAATGCTTTGTGATTGATTAGAAATGCACAATACAAGTTTTGGGTGTTCTAATTCTTGATCAGGACAAAGAGTTCATCTATCTTAGAAAGAAAAGTCTCTACTATATTATGACTTTTTCTTAACGGAAGATATTTCTAAGATGCTCACAGTGCATTTTCTGATATATTTTGCATATAATACTGCACCATCTCACAGCAAAGTTCATTCTAATCCTACATGTGAAGGAGTATTTTCGTACATGTTGGCCAAGGATTTGATGCGTAACGTGTATACATTAGCCATCACTGAAATAATTAAGACCAAATCAGCGCCCTTATGCGGTAAACAGAACGATTGATAAAAATGACTCCGGGAATTTTTTTTGCAGCAAAGGACGGAAATGGCGGTTTAATCCAAGAAAACGCATGCCAGAGATGATTCCCACGTATGTATCTTGTTTGGCCGGTCTTTGACCTGGTGTGGTTTTAATGGAGTACGGAGTACGAGTCTATGATATTCCTGTAATTAAACAAATTATAAAAAGTAAAAAAAAAAAATATGTGCTGTGATTATCAGGACCTGCGCCCTCGGTGAGAATCACTCAACCGTGAAAATTTTGTTGCCAAGCCTGTAGCCATATTCAGTTATCTGCTTTTCCTGCCAGAAATTAGAAACTTCCATCAACACTTAATGCAAATATCGGCCCAGTTATGCAAGATCATGCCATTTCAACTTCTGCCAATGGGATTTCACAGTTAAGGAGTGAGAGGAGAAAACTTGGGCTGATAATTTTACTTATTTTTAGGTTTTAACCATGGTAACCATAATGTATCGAGAGCATCAAAGTATGTGCATTTTATGAATCCTTATGACAGGCAGCAAAACAATCCGAATGCCTTTTTTCTACAAAAATCAAGCATTCTTCAATTAATGCCCTATGGTCTTCATGATCCAAATTTCACTTAAACGACATCTATACCACTTCATCTACCCCTTCCAGGATGTCCAGCATGTTTTTTTTTGGAATGAAAGCCAAGTGTGTAAGAAATACCTAGTATGCGCATGTCTGTCCCCAAAGTTGTAGTTGTGGTACAAACTCGGGAAAGAGGCGTCTTCAGTAGGGATTACTCTGCCAGTGTAGCTTAAGTGAAGTAGGGATCATGAAAGGTCAGACTAGAGGCGGCTCGTACGTAGGGCTTGCGGTCATAACCTCAAATCCAAATGGACCACTTTTTTACTGGTTCTTGAAAATGTCTAAATTTAAGCTAGTTTGAGATTGAAATTTGACAAAAGTTTTGTTTTATTTGGTAATGAATGCAAAGGCCCCCCAAAGGACCAATTTGGGAGGAGGGTAGGTCCACTGGTGCGCAATATCTACACACGCGGAGAACCCCACCCCCGAAATGTCCACTTTCAATATTTCACAACACTAATAAATTTTGCATATGGACCTGTAGATTGGTCAACTAGAACAATGACTCCAATGTTCTGAAAGCATACCAACTAGTTTATCTTTGTCGCCAATGACTCATAGGCAAGTTTATGTTATGATAGGATTTATGGTAAGAGAGCTGGCTGAATGCCTTAAGCCCGTTTTCTCCTCTCACTCCTAACTGTGTAAATCCCATTGGCAGAAGTTGAAAAAACAATTGATCTTGCTAATTACCGATATTTGCATAAGTTGTTGTTGGAAGTTTCTAATTTTTGCAGGAAAAGAGGTGCGACAACTGACTATACTACATGTTGGCAACAAGAAATCCATGGTTAGTGATTCTAAAGGGCGCCGCAAGTCTGAGAATACAGGCAAAATTTTTTTGAGACACACTGTATTGCATTTGTTGAATAAAGTTACGGCCAGTGCGCTTTAATTTAAGATAGGGTATTATGACAATATCTGGTTTTAATTTGCTTGCTGATTTCTTTGATAACAAAAAACAGATTCAATCCCAAAATCAATTAAGCAGAAAACGTAAATTTACCGGGGAGATACTGTCAACATTTGATCTGAGCATATGGCTTGAAGAAATGGCCACCATTAATGCAGGGTTATGTTGTTAGATAGGTAAGAACACTTAAATGCATATGCTTCTACCAATTTCATGAAAAATTTTCAACTTTTAAGTTAAAAGAACTTATAAGTTACAAGTAACTTTTTTAATTTTTAAGTACATTTGTCATTGTTTCCAAGGTATAAATGGGGGGGGAAGGAAGAGAAACAAAAAAACAGGTTAAAAAGGGGGGAAAATATATGGGGGTTAGAAAGGAGAGAGTCATGGACAGAAGCGGTTTGCCGGGGGGGGGGGGGGGTAACCTTTAATTATTTTCTTGCCCCAGTTTCCACCAGCCGGAAGAAAGAAAAATGGACCAATTGTGGCAAAAATCACCCAAATGTTGGGCAAAAAACAGTGAGTTGGCCCAAAATTGGTTTAAAAATCTCAACCCTGTTGATGTTTTGCACCCCAAAACAATCACTTCACCCTCAAATTTCACTTTGCCCGTTTCCCCCACCCCCCACCTCACTCCTGAAATACTGAAAGTCAAGTATTTCAGGAGGTAATGACTTCAGACCCTTAAAATGGTACATGAACCAGTGTAGTGAACATGGCAGCAGTAACTGTGGATACAAAACCGGACCACTCGTAGAGAGTCAGGACATTGTGGACCAATGAAAATGTCACTGAATATGGGAAATGAAATCGACACTAATGTAGGTGGCGGCGGGGCTATGACTTTGTTTCCCTAAAATGATGTTCCAATCCGAGGTGGCCAAAGGTGGTCAAAGGTTTGGTTGATGCTAGCACCATTCCAAAAACATGAACCAATTTATTCCTTCACCTTTAGTTGATTCTGCACGAAGGTTCAAATATTGCTGACAAAATCTGCAGGTACTCAAGGGGAAACACATAATGGCTGCATGGTCTGTCCGATTTTGTCAGGGCGGCATTCATCCCAGTGGAGTAGGGAAGCCGAATTGGTCTCAATAAAACTTCAACATCAATTTTATCAAAACAATTAAGTGATTGGGGCTCGTTTAATGGGAAGAAACTTTCTTAATGGCCAAAAAAAAAAAAAACACCACACACACACACACATTAAACACATAAACCCTAACGCAATGTCAGGAATACAATAACACCATCTCAGTTTCTTTTCTTTCTGTCCTTTTTCAAAGATTTATATTAATTATATCATTTTGATTTTTTAAATTGTTTTGACCAAGGGGTTTTCACTCCCGTTGGTGCCCAAGGGGGGGGGTTCCATGGGACCCCACACCTAAGGAAAACAACTTTCCGAAGGGATTTTGCACGGAAATTTATACCACAGTGAAAGGGTATAATACGACAACCCCAAATCAGCGATAAAAAAATGAAATTTGTGATTAGGGCTGCAAATAGGGGCAAAAAACAAGTGTTTCAAAACATGTGAAAATGGGACAAAAGACGGAAATTCAAATGAGCCTTAATTTGCGCTTACATCAAACTTTGAAAACTTATTTATGTGGATATCTATTCTAGAAGACCCAAATTACATCTATTTAACACAAAACCTGCAG
>JAMKCH010055863.1:0-10538 GCA_023653785.1 Ophioderma brevispina
ACTAACTCCTCTGTGTACATCTCTGTTTTTCTCAAATTCCGTTCTACACATACACCCACTTTTTGTCATGAGTAATCATTTGAATAATCCATTCATGATATTGTATCACTTCTTTTGTGTATTTATCCGCATGTTTATTGCTATCTTCTTAAGATGGGGGAAAAATACTTTGCATCTACTGTAGATGGCAATTGTTTGTTCTGCGATCAAATGATCTATCTTTTTCAGTCTGCTTAACTATGCTGTGTGATTTAATACTGTTAATAGTTATTGTCTGTCCTCTTGCATTTTCCTACTGGGGTAAGATTCTGATTCGGCCTTTCCCTGCGTGATTTTTTATGCTTTGCCTTTTGGTTCAAATTTCCTTACAACATTCACACGCACATACTCACATTATATATCCAACAAAAAAAACAACCCTTTCGCATCTTAAAAACATACTACAGCTGGTATATTGAAATTTATTTTTGGATATAATTTATCTAATCTTTTTTTTATATTGTCCACTGGTAGACAATTGTTACTTTGTACTTTATCCAAAATTTTGTCCTCAATGCAGTTAAAATCATACTCTTATGATCATTGCTGCGTGACATTTTTATATCCTGCTATTCAACAACTTCAAACAAAAGATAATCTTTATCAATTTTAATCTCAGAACCGACTCTGATAATTAATTAAATATACTACTTTTCTAACGCAAATCCTCTAATTCTCATTTTCGATGAGTAAAGTCTTACAAAATCACTAATAAAATTGAAACTAATAAAATACACTAAACAAAGGTTGCAACACTAAATCACTGTGTAGTTCGTAATAGGAAAACCCAAGCGTTCCAGATTTTTTCTAATAAGGATGGCAACAAGTTCGTCAATGACCGGAAAATTAGCAAGACACTTAAAATAATTTTTTTTGCACAATATCGGTAAAAGTCCTTGAAGAAAAAATATCTGAACCATCTAAAGATTTCAAGCCTCCCTTATCATCTTATAATATCCAGATAGTTTAAAGCCATTAACATGACTTTTGGATACGAAGCAAACAAAAATTCCTTACCCCTACCTTATCTCCCCCCTCTGCCCTCCTTTCGACCCTTTGGTTCCTTCCCCTAATACCACACTAAGTTTGGGTACATCTTTACTTCAATATTGGCCATATGATCCATAAAATTTATTACCTAAAAAACTCATTTTAGCCCACAAAGCACTAGTAATTTTTAGCATGATCCTGAAATGTCCTTGTGGTTCTTAAAATTTTGGAACACTTTTTATCAAGGTGCAAATTCCCCTGTTTAGCATAGAAAAATGCTGCACATTTTGAGATAACTGCTTCTAACACAAATTAATTTGGCTTGTAGCCATATTTTACAGTGCTAATATGTATAAAAGCATCCCATTGTGATAAAATTGTCAAAACTGGCTATACAAACTTTTTTGTAAGGAATTTGGCACCCTGCTTTTATCCAAAAAAAGTACTGGCATGTGTTTCGTATAGTACAGTATAGGCAACATTGCAATGCATTGTGGGATTGGTCAAACACCCTCTGGGCCAGAATATGTAGTGTGTGAGCAGTCGACTGACATCGCTTCCAGTGACCTTCAATTCCTTTAAATCCATTAACATATTGTCAGTTGAATACACTGTCCTAATGCAATAGCGCTGCCACTGTGATACATCTTTGGTGCCCGGCCAGATATTAGGATATCATGTTTCTTTCCTTGAGTTAGTGGCTCTTAATTGAAATGGTTTCTTCATGCGGGGAGCTGTGGTCAATTTGAATAACCATTTCAAAGAACTTCTGAGCAAAAGGCTTTGGCGTAATAGTATTTTGGATGGAATTTCTGACATGGCAAGCTTTGCACTTACGACCCTTGTTGCACTCGCACAGCGATATTAACTACTTCACCACTACAGTGCAACTAACTTCTGAATTATTCAACTTCTTTGAGTGCTGGTACCTCATTTTTGCCTGTAGTCACTTACAACCTTTAGGTTGATGAGGTGCGATCAAGAGACATCATTCCTAACTTTCCACGCAAGTGCGACCTTTATTCTACACATTTGTTTTTATTGCTTTCAAATGTGACTTTTACAAACGGCCGTTTAGCCACTAATTTAAATTCCGTGTACACCATAAGTGGTTTGTAGATTTATGCACATCTAAGCTCTTTCTGGTTGAATAGAGAGGGCGATTCATTTTTTAAGCCCAATGCATTAGACATGACTTTGTATTCCATATGTGAAGGTCCTCGATTGATTAAAGGAGCCGACTCAGGATGTCCTGAGGGTGCTCTCAATTTCCAAAAAAATTGTGTTTTTTGCTTGTACATAATGCGTGTCCAAATACTTATCACTGTGTGAAATTGGTAAGCTGAAATCGAATTCCTTCATATAGCAAATCACAACTTGGTTATAATATTTCCGGATCCGGAAATTTTTGTTAATACACAGTAAATCCTAATGGCCGTAATACACCATAAGTGTGCAGCAAACGAAACGAAAATCCGATTCATCTCAAAAATTTCGAAATAGTGCATTTTAGGTTACTATCTTTAGTTTAGTTGACTATTTTTCATTATTCCACAAAAAATAATGTTTCAAAATCTCTGAGTCACTTAAATCTTCCATACACTTCACACCTCAGAAGAGAATTTGATTTGGCAGGTCAAGAAGCACAACTCTCATAATGACCTTTTCTGTATCACTTTGAAAACTTCCATGTTGTAGAGGGGGAAAACCCCAAACCCAATTTTTAAAATTTTCAACTTTTTATTTTTTTTCTGTGTGTTTTTAGAAATTAAAAATTATTTTGTAAAGCCCACAGATACTGTAAAATTAATAATTGTCAACTGAAATGGGGCACCTTTTTACTCCTAACATCAGACAAAAATCTCTTATTAATATAAGGTAAATAAAAAATAGTAGATTCTTTCATCCACCAAAAATTTTTGACTACTTCATGTAATATCTGGAATCCTGAGGACGAGGCTGTTACCCACCAGTCCACGGACCTATGCTATAATCCCTTTTTATGTGTGTTTTTTTGTTTCCCTTGATGTTTTTCTCCCTTGTTTTCATAGTCTTGCTTTAACCCCCTGAGGTCTACCACCTTTCTTACAGGATCTCTGATTGGCTCATTACATGATATAGGATGATATAACCTCTGAGTAACCAATCAAAATAGACCTTCTATATATCTGTATTAACATTGAATCTTTTCTTACCATGTCTCTGATTGACTAAATTTATCATTTTACCTGAAGTTTAACCAATGAAATCGGCCGGTAGACTTCAGGGGGTTAAAATGGTAATAGCTTGTGATATTCATGAGTTCAATATCTGTGTATACCAGGGGTAGAGCTAGGACCTCCAAATCTCTGAAACTGGGGGGGGGGGGTCCAGTAAGGGATCCACTGACAATCTAATACATAGAAAGTTAAAGTTTAGGGGTCCAATGAATTAAAATTGGTGGTCCAGGAACACAAAATGCAGGTTAGTGCTACCCCTGGTATATACTAACTAAACCAAATAAGGAATTGCTTTGTTTTAGAAAGTGAAAACAGTATAGTCAAATGCAGCTGAAATGAAATGGACTTATTTGCAGGCAGTGGGGATTTTGTTAACAAAGCTCTATTTTTGTTCTTTTTTCCCTGTACAGGGCCCAAGAAGTCGAAGACAAAGCTGAAAATGGAGAACAGCAGGTCAGTGTTCAAATGGGAGGGTAGTGCGTAATCGTGGGAACCAATCAGCGAGGTGTATTCACATATTCCGTATTTAATACGGAATAAAGCCATATCTCATCGTAACATCCAAACAGCACAATTAGTTTAGTTTAGTTAAACCAAAGTTTTTAAATCTGGTTTTGTCCCTGCTAACGGTAACGGGGTGGCGGGGCCGGAGGATACAATTTCACACTCAGCAATATGCTGTTGTAAGATTTATTGAGCAAAAGATAAATGACCAGATGACCTCCTGATGTCAATCCCAGTTTTCGGACCCAGTGGGCCTAGCCTTTGGGCAACCATGCCCATCATGGCAAGGCAGAATGTGTGGATGGCCGTTTCATTAGTCTCCAGAGCCCTTTTAGTAGATTTTTTCATTCTACCAGGGTAAACGGGGGAGGCCGAGTTGGTGTTGTAGCGTGTCGATTAGAGTCAGTCGCCAAACCTTTCACAATGCGGGCCCGGTTCGATTCACGTCGAGCCAGTGTCTATGTGAATTTGGTTGCGATCCATTACTAGTCCTCGCAGGTTTTATCCAAGCACTTTGGTTTCCTCCTGCATCTAAAATCGACTTCGTACCATTAAACTTCACCGCTCTGGAGCGATCCCCTTGCAATTTAAGCATATAGCAATTATTGGGTTCTGCATGGCGAATGCCGAAATGTTATAAAGAAATAAAAACCAGCTACCCTCCTCATCGATTTCCTTGAATCCAATGGTGGTGACGGTTTAGCCGTCACCAACTCGGCCCTGGGACAGGTAGTACTGGTTACCAGGATACCGGTTAGCATTTGCCCTCAAAAGGAAACCTGGCCTGGACACACATTCTTCTATTGAAAAGCGTGTGTTACAAGATAGGACACTCCACCTAGTTTTGTAAATAGGCAAGTGAATCCATTGCAAAAAAACATAAAAAGGTCCCATGTCAAGATATATATAAAAAAAGTGAAAATCACATCGTGTGTCAGCAGATTTTTGAAAATTGACTCTTCATTTGTATATCAGTAGATACATTACTTGATTGTGTTGTGCTGAATCAACAGAGTTGTGCAGATAGCATGCCTGTCTAAACATCTGGTGTTTTGGTACTGGTAGTTATTCATGCTGAAAATGTTATACTTTGTTCATCACTAAATAGGCAAGACTCTCCATAACGCGAATTAATGTAGAACACTGCAGGAGCAAGTGCAAGCAACACTTTCGCAGCAGAAACAGTGCGAGATGTTTGCGCAGCATACACTTGTGGCAAGAGGCGCGTGCAAAGGGGATTAAACTTTCCTCCCACGCGGATAACAAAAGCAAAATTTTTGCTTTTTTTGCTGGTGAACAAAATATAGATTTGTCATTAGCCTGCCATATGTACGCGTTGTAACCATGCTGGATACCATCACTAGGAGGCTGCCAAACAGTAGGACCACCTGCTGATTACTGTAAAAGTGATCATTTCCGCGTGTGTAATTTTTCGCGTTCAAGCGATTTTTACAATGTTGTTGTTTTAAATTCACACTCTTTTTCAGCTATCTCATAGACCTATACACAAAATAAACTTTTCACTGGTTTTTAATTTCATGCTAGCTCCAAGGCGCTCGAAAATTAATGTAGCGCGAAAATTTCCACTTTTAATAGATACTTATTAATCAGGAATAGAGTAATCCATACTAAGGTGTGCTTTTACTGAATAGTCCATAAATTATTTGTTGACTTGTTTTTGACTCATTTCACAAAGCTAAATATGTCAAGTGTGTGTGAGAGAGAGAAGAGACTAGATCCTGAATATATTCAAGATTGGTGCAGAATGTGAATGGGACCATTAAAGGGGATACCCTTAAATTAATTAAAGTTTTTTTCATATTGGTATAATGCTTAATCACCTCAAAACCCATTCTGTAAAGTTCCACGCTGATATTTCAATCTGTTTTAATGTGATAGCTAATTATCTGTTAATTTTTACACAATGTTTAGCCAACGAACCTGGAGCCTGTTAAGTAAATTTCATGCAATTCTTGATTTAAACCCAGTTTCAATTCGCAATATAAACTGGTCTAATGCCCTTCCAACTCCTTAAAAAATGCTTTTGATTTAGAATTTTGGAGTACTTACGGGAAACATTTTTTTTCTTAGTAACTCCAATCTCATGGTCTGTAAAGGAAATTTTTAAGGTTGTCCGATGCAGTTGGAAGACCTCATTCGGCATGATCCGTGTGTCCGTTCATCTGTCTGTCTGTCCATCTGTTGTCTTGTGGTGTGTGTCAACATTTAGTACATCCTTTTGGTTGACACTTTGTCAACTTATTGTAACTTTTAAATTTGTATTGATTGATCCAGTAAAAGGTTCATTTCGTGATTCCAGCACCTGTTTTATTCAATTTGTTCACTAATATCCGTTAAGAAAAGCTTATTCATAAATATTTGAGTTAATTCTGATCTTGCAGTTTTGTGTTGTAGCAACTGGTTGTATCCCCACTGTCCCATAGGCCACAGAACGGTAATTGGCTGTCGGTATTTAAGTCAGGTCAGGTTTTACTTTGAGAGCCTGCTACTGGGTATCCTGGTAACCATACTCTTAGACCGTCCGCCAGGGCCGATTGTCGGCGGCTTAAACGTCACCACCCCCATCAGATTTCTGCTGAGGAGGGTAGCTGGTTACCCTGGTAGAATGAAAAAGAAGAGCTAACCTACAAGGCGTCAGCTCTGGAGATTTAATGGCGGCCATCCAGTCACATGCTCCCTGCCTGGGGTGGCCGTGGTTGCCCAAAGGCTAGGCCCACCGCCGCAACTGTGATTGACGTCAGGAAGGCCTCCGGTCAATTATCTTTTTGCTTCCAATAATCCTCACACATCAGTATTGCTGAGTGGAGGTGTATCCGGCCACCCTCGTTAAACAGGGACAAAACCGGATTTAAAAACTTTGGTATAATAATCACAACTTACAGGTCTACAGAAGATAGAAAGTTGCGATTTCTTACAGATGCGACGGATTTGTGTGCAAGATTAGGCACACATGTTTACAAGGCTAATCAGATGATGTAAATCTCAACTTTTTAGGTGAGTTGGGGAAACAAGGTTTGTGGATATGAAATGCCCCTTTAATACTTGGTATGCCTATCCAAGGGGTCTTATGTAGGGCAACAGCTGAAAAGGTCATAGTCATTCAGTGGATCCCTAAGGTCATAAGTATAGCTCTACAACTTATTCGTTGACCACATAATTGGACACTGTCCCTATTTTTGTTTTAGGAAGGAGAGAATGTGGAAGAAAATCAAGGATACCGAAGATTGATCTACCAGGGATGTGGGAAGAATCTTTCAAGTCACATCATGACTCTAACCAAATGGTAAACACAATGTAACTAGTTAAAGACAGTGACAGGAGGAGATTTTTTAGGATATGAATTTTCTCTCAAATGCACTAGGAACTGGATCGTTTGTAGACCACCTCCGAGAATGTTTTGAAGGTTTATTGGACAAACGGTGCAAGAAAACCGCAAACCTTGTTTTGAACGGTGCCTGCTTTCGTAATCGTTCCCTAGTGAAAACCATGCTTGACTTTCTGTCGTGCACGACGAAAATACAAATCATCATCTATTGCATAAAGACGCGTAATTCGGCTTATTCCTTAGTGTGATCTAATACATTGGTAAGCATTCCAAATATTTAAAAAACGTAGGTTCGAGCAAATTAAGCGAAATTAGAAATTCTTGCAATTTTTTGTACCAAAGAAACAATAACATAACATATTTCTATCCACAATCATACATCGGTCTAAACATAATTACATCCAATATATTAATATTTTGTAATACATGAAATATCATGAAGTGGAAGATTACTGGAAAGTAAGCCAAATAAAGGCATGTCAAAGTAGTTCTCAGTTTAATAATCCTTTCAAGGTAGGATATTTCCCAATTTTTAGGATGCAGAAAATGTTGTTGCACCTTGAATTCTTGGATTTTAATAGCCAACATGTTGTTTTTGTGTGATTTGTTATAGGCCCTACCTCAGTTGGCCTGGATTTTTCTTTCCCTGGATTTGAGTATGTGTATGGTATACCATGCAAACCTGTTGTTGCACCTAAATTCCTTTGGATTTTTAATGCCATCATGTGTTTGTATGCTTTGTTCTAGGTCCTCTTCCGTGGATTTGAGTATGTGTCTGTATACCATGAATCTGTTGTTGCACCTTAAATTCGTGGATTTAAATGCCAACATTTGTTTGTATACTTTTGTTTAGGTCCTACCTCATTTGGCCTGGATTTTTCTTTCCCGGGGTATGAGTATTGTATGGTATACCAGAAACATTCGGACTCACTGACTCTGAAAACTTACTACGTACAGTACACACTTGGTAAATTAGGGGTTCACTCATGGAATTTTTGAGTAAACGCTTTGATTTGGCCCGAGGGCAGTCCGGCGCCGGGCGGTTGCGAAACCCCATTCACACGAACTGAGACCGTCAATCATTATTTTTGCCTATTTGTACTAAATAAAATTGATCCTTCAAAATCAGCTTAAAAGTCACTCTTTTCATGCCATGTTTTGATCTCTTCCACTTGAGAAAACCGCACTATCGATGTATCAGATGGGATGTTCCTTTACAAAATAGGGGTGTTGCTCTGTAGGTGTACTAACATACATAAATATTTGAAAACAATGTTTTGGGCTTTATTCAACCCATATTCTGAAAAAAGGTTTTTGATTGACAGTCAGTATATCGGCGGGCTTCAATATATTTTGAGACAATAATAGCTTAGCAGCCCTGCTCATTGTAAACACATGTACCTAACTTCTACAAGTCAATTACTGCATGCCATAAATGTTTAGCAGGCCCTGAAATCGTCGGAGTCTGCGAAACCTATTTAGGTTCTTGCAAAAGGACCTTGGAGAACTTCAAGTTCTCATGCTTTTAGGTTCTCGCATAGATGGAGTTTGCAAGAACCTAACAAAAACCATTCTCTCAATTTATTGAAATAAAGAAATGGATGTGTACTGTAGCTTAAATAACACTAATAGGAACTGGTTTCAAGTTTGTGACATGTTTTTAAATGTGTACCTAGAAGTTATTTCGCTCGCCACTGATTACTGTAGCCTTTGCTACTGATTTTGACTACGTCGACGACGACATCATGAAATCATGCGATTAATTATTTAACTCCCAGTATGAGTCCTTTTTTTGTCAAGAAACCTGTTGTCAAAGCTCCGGCTGATGCCTCCTTTGCTTCGAATTCATCAGCTGCAAAAGCCTTATCGTAAACAAACCTCATTCCACGATACCCCTGGATAGGATTTTATTAATCTTTAATTTCATTGCATATTTATCGTATAACCTATCAAATGGGATAATGTATCTCTTGTTCTAAAATATGTATAATTGTTGCCTAAAATATAAGGAAAATTCCTGAAATGGCATTACTTAAACATGGAATCAAGGTCTTTTTATCTTGGTGACAGGTACGCTGTTTCCGATTATGACATGACAATTCGAGCAGACGTGCTCAGTGTGCATGAAAATGATTGGTAGAATATCACAGTAAGTGTCACAACAACAATGAGGAATTAGCTTTGAAGTTAAGTATCGGTTGTAATCGATATTGATCAAAATGCAACATTGTTGATAATTCTTGTTAGTCATGCCAATTGGAAATGCTTGTGAAGGGTCATGATATGGAACTTGAGTACTAAAATTTTCAACTATTTTGGTGCTTTTTTGACATCATGAAATTTAGTGATATCGTATCATATTTCGTCGTAAATAACATATGGTTTTTAAATCATATTTGATTGGCACATAATTTTCGCGAACACCGTTTTGGTTTCGCAAGTGTAATTTTGGGCGAAACCGTTCAGGCGAACTGGGTTTCGCGGTTCGCATCGAATTTCCCGCCGGTTTAGGACTGGCTCTCAAACAATCACAAACGCGAAAATCTCATGATGTTGCGATGAAGTGTTCATATACATGGCAACAATCAAACCCATTTAATATTTGTAACATTGCCATGACCTGGGAATATACCATAATACTACTGTTGTATTTCTGCTTTATAATAAAAAAAAATCACTTCATCAAATTTAAATTTAAAAAAAGAAAAAACCTAAAAAATTAAAAAAAAAAAAAAACAAATGACTTTTTTTTTACTTTGGAATACACAAGTCTATTTAAAGGGGGATAGCCCAATTTAAGTGTATAACTTTTTCATCTTATAGAATGGCCTTCACCCTAACCCTTATCTGTAAGTTTCACTCTGAATATTTCAATCTGTTTTGATGTTGGAGCTAAAAATGTGATTTTGTAAGACCCATATTGATGCTGTGTAAAATTACTATTGGTCGAATCAAAATGGGGCACATTTTTTTCTTAAATAACGTCCAACCAACACCCGTTAGCCCTAAGATTTCTCGGGGTAATAAAAAAAAGCAGGCTTTTTCTACTGATAATCAAACATTTCAAAAAAAAACCACTTCCGATAAATCTGGGGTTTTCTTAATGACGAGGCTTTGAGTGATGGACCATGGCCCTTTAAATAAAATCGTAGGCTGTGGAAGTGGTAAGACCCTTAAAAAATAATGACGAGCTGCAGACCACAATACCGTCTTTTGAAATTTTCAGAGGAGCATGTAAAAAGCTCATCTTGGCTCCTTAAGGCGAGCTGCAGAGAGCTTTTTTAAAAGCTCTCACTTCTGGCTGGAGACGAGCTTTTAAAAAGCATAGAGCTGCACACGCAAACAGGACGGCTGAATATAACAACGAGTTGGACCAGAAGCATGTCTTTTCAATTCAGGTGTAGCAATAAGCATTGTTAATTACTGCAATCAAGTTTAGT